>PVIW01010039.1:0-47221 GCA_004026585.1 Noctilio leporinus
TTTTTTTTTTTTTTTTTCTCTTGATGCTTTTAGGATTCTCTCTTTGTCTTTGAAATTAGCCATTTTAATAATAATGTGCCTTGGTGTTGGTCTGTTTGGGTTGATCCTCATTGGGACCCTCTGTGTTTCCTGAACTGGATTAATGTTTTCACTCATCATGTTAGGGAAATTTTCTATCATGACTTTTTGGAAGAGGTTTTCCATTCCTTGTTTCTGTTCTCCTTATGGTATCCCTATGATACGGATGTTGTTACCTTTCATGTTGTCCTGCAGCTCTCTTAACTCCTCTTCAGTCTTGTTCAGCCTTTTTTAATTCTCTTGTACTGTCTTGGAATATTTGTCTACATTATCCTCCAACTCCCTGATCCAGTCCTCTGCTTCCTCTAGGCTACTGTTGATTCCTTCTACTGTATTCTTCAATTCAGAAATTGTATTCTTCATTTCCTGCTGGCACTTATTGATAGTTTCCATGTCCTTTTTCATCCTGTTGTAGTTCTCAGTAAGTTCCTTGTAACTTCCCTGGAGTTCTTTTTAATTTCCCTGGAGTTCTTTGTAGTTTCCCTGGAGTTCTTTGTAATTTCCCTGGAGCTCTTTGTAGTTCTCCTGGAGTTGTTTACAGTTTTCTTTGATGTGGCTGAGCTCACTAAGCTTCTCTATCATCATTTTTTTGAATTCCTTAACTGATATTCCAGGTGCCTCTGTTTCATTTTGTATTCTTTCTGGGGATTCTTCCTTTCCTTTTGGCAATGTACTGATTCTTTTTTTCTCCATTTTGGGTGTCTGTTCTTGCTTGCTTTTTATTTATTTATTTATTTTTGTTCTTTCCTTGGGTTAACCTGCTTTGCTTCATTGCCTTAGTTGAGCACCCTTCTGTGATAGGAGATTTGTGGAGTTCAATGTTGCCATCTCCCAGATTTTTTCCACTTGCTGTTCTTGGTGTGTCCTTTATTTGGGCTGTCTGGTTGTATTCTGGGCCTGTGGGCTTTTAGCAGAATCAAAAACAAAAACAAACAAACAAACAAATAAAAAAATAAAACCAAAAGCGAAATACCAAACCAAACCAAACAAACAAAAAATTGCAAAAGGAAAAAAGAAATAAAAATGATAATAATAATAAGAAGAAAGGGTTTAGATGGCTGTTCACACTTAATAATCCCTGACTGGTGCAGATGGAACCTGGACCTGAGGGCTTTTAGCAGAGGAAAAAAAAAAAGAAAGAAAGAAAAAAAGGGAGAAAGTCGCAAGAGAAAGAGAAATCAATATTAATAAGGAAAAGGTTTAGGTGTCTGTTCACCCTTTATTGTCTCTGTTTGGTCGAGGTGGAGCCAGGACCAGTGGGTTTTATCAGGGAGAAAATAAAGGAAAAAGAAAGAAAAAAAAAAGTGGGAGAAAGTCACAAGACAAAGAGAAATCAATGTTAATAAAGAAAGGTTTTAGGTTTCTGTTCCTCCTTTATTTCTGGTTGGTCCAGGTGGAGCCAGAAATCTGTGGGCTTTACCAGGAAGAAAAGGAAAAGAAAAATTAAAAAAAAAAAAAGAGGAAGGAAGAAAAGAATAAAGAATGGGTTTAGAAAGGCTGGGGAAGGGAGGAATACTTAGATTGAGGACTGGGAATGCATTATAGCCACAGAGTGAGTAGACTTTAATTCGAGAGTAGGGGAGGGTCTTGGATATTTAGGTGGATTGAGGTATGGGGGGATTAAGAATATATGAGAAGTAACTTTTGCAAAGGATATGTTGGGGCTTAATAGTTCATATTGCTCTCAGTATAACTCAGGTGCTTGAGATTAGCAGCAATCCCTTTCCTGAAGCTGCCTCTTTTTCTTGGTCAGGACTTTACAGTCTATAGTCTATATTCTAGCTGGTCTTGGTGCGTGGCAGGGCCTCTGATTGTCACAGTCAGGGCTGATTCTGAGTGTCTGCCCCCAGGTAGGCTGGGCCTTCTGCAGCCTGGCTGGGTGTTAGGGCTGCCAGTATTCTGGAGCCCGCAGGGAGCCCTCTCCCACTCCTGGTGGAGGTTCCTGCCCAGGATGAGCACCCAGCACCCCTGCAGGGCAGCCAAAACTTTGCCGGTCCCTGTGATGACTGGCCCCGCCCCCACAGTTCCGTGAGGAAGCCGCCCCTGTCCGTCAACACTGTCCGGGTCCGCCTACACTGTCCCACCCTTCCGGGGCAGGCACCACTCCTCCAAGCCAACCAGCTCTCCTCAGAGCCCTTTAGGTGGCCTCTGTGATGAGCCCCTCCCAGGTGTGGGCGGTGCGGCCTTTGTCTCCAGCAATGGTGGATTAGTTGCCCCCGCTACTAGTTCCTGGCTTGCTGTTTGGAGTTTCCCGGGGAGCCTGGGGGCCTGTGTGGCTGTGCAGGGCTGGGCCTCCCCCCTTGCAGGGGCTTCTAGCTGTTGTTTCCCCGGTGGCCCAGCAGCCCTCTCACTGCCCAGGCCGGTTCACTTCCCAGCTCCCCTCCTCAGGCTTCCTGCAGGACTCTTCTCCTCCGCCTCTAGCCCGGCAAGGAGCTTCCTCTCCCTGTTGCTGGAGGGAGGCTCTCACACAGTCCCTCCCCTGCAAGAGTTCAATTCCACTTCCCCTACGGCGTTTTCCCTCGCTGCCTGCACTTCACTTTTGAGACTTCCAGTTGCCAGGGAGCCTGGAGCTGGCCTCAGTCAAACGTGCCACCCTGGGCAGAGCCGCCACTGCCCAGAGCCGACCTTGGCCCGCTGGCAGGTCTGTTGGGAACCACCTCACCTACTGTCCTTCTGGTCTCCTCTGCCTCTGGGCTGTGCTCCCCTGTGTCCAGATGCTGCCCGCTCCAATTCCTAAGGTCCTGAAGATGTCTCACACTCCCTATCTTGTCCTCTAGGTGCTTTGGTACTCGAGAACACCATCAGCACTGCTCTCTACTCTGTTGCCATCTTCATCCTCTCAAGTCTTTTTTTAAGATATTTTATTCATTATTTTTTAAAAGAGAAGGGCAGGGAGAGAGGAAGAAATGGAGAGAAACATCAATGTATGGTTGCCTTTCATCTGCCTCTAACTATGGACCTGGCTGGAGACCTGGCATGCAACCTGGTTAATTGCCCTGACTGGGAATCGAACCAGCAACCTTTGGGTTTGCAGGCTGGTACCTTATCCATTGTGCCACCAGCCAAGGCTTGAATTTTCATTACAGTTTTTCTTTTTTATATGAAGTTTAGAACCAGTTTCTTATAGAATTGTGCATCTGAAACCTATATAATTTTATTAGCCAATGTTACCCCAATAAATTCAATACAATTTTTTAAAGTAACATAAATGGAATCATACAGTTTATAACACCATGGGCTTAGGGTTTCTTTTTAGTCAGCATAATTTCCTGGAGATTCATCATAGTAGATATGTTTATCAATATTTCTTTCCTTATATTGCTTGCCTGTGAATCCAAAGGTTGCTGGTTCAATTCCCAGCCAGGGCAACATTACTAGCTTGCAAGCCAGGTCTTCAGCCAGGTCTGTAGCTGGAGGCAGGTGAAAGGCAACCACACATTGATGTCTCTCTCCCTCTCTGCCTCTCTTCCATCCCCTCTCTGAAAAATAATAAATAAAATCTTTAAAATATATATTTCTTTCCTTTTTATTGCGGAGTACTACTTCATGGTATGGATCTACCACAGTTTATTTAACTATCCACCATATGAAGGACATAAATATACTATGAACATTTATGTACAGGTTTTTGCGTGAATATAAGTTGTTATATCTCTGGGATAAAAGCCTGAAAGTGCAATTGCTAGGAAATGATAATTGCATGTTTAATTTTTTTAAGAAACTGCCAAATTATTTAAAGAAGGGCTATTCCATTTTACATTTTTACCAGCAATATATGAATACTCAAGTTTTTCCACATCTTTATCAGTATTTGTTGTTGTCACTATTGTTTAAACAGTTTTGATAGGTGTGGAGGGATATGCCATTGTGGTTTAATTTCCATTTCCCTGACATCTAATGATGTTGACCATCTCTTTATGTGCTTATTAGCCATCTATGTATATATCCATTTTGCTAAAAATGGCTGGTTATGCCTTTTGCTCATTTTTAAATTGAATTTTTTTACTGTTTTTTTTTTTTTAATTTTAAACATTTTATTTATTATTTCCAGAGATAGGGGAAGGGAAAGAGGCAGAGAGGGAGAGAAGAACCAATGTATGGTTGCCTTTCACCTGCCTCCAGCCACAGACCTGGCTGGAAACCTGGCTTGCAACCTGGTTATGTGCCCTGGCTGGGGAATTGAACCAGCAAGTTTTGGGTTTGCAGGCTGGCACCTTATCCACTGTGCTACCAGCCAGGGCTTACTGTTGTTTTTTAAAAATTTTATTGTTGTTGTATTACATCCATCCTCTTTTTGCTCCCCTATGTCCCCCTCTCCCCCCACCCATTCCCCCCAAAGTCAATCCCACCTGTTGTCCATGTCCATGGTTCCTTTATACTAGGTTATATCTAAGCTGCTCCCCTTTCTTGCCTCTGCCTCCCCCCTCCCCACAACCCCTTTCCCCCTGACCACTGAAGGCCTATTTACTGTATTCATATATTTGGTTCTGTTTTGCTTGTTGTTAGTTTTGTTCATTATTGTCCTGTAATGGATGAGATCATATGATATTTGTCCTTCACTGACTGGCTTATTTCACTAAGCATAATACTCTCCAGTTCCATCCATGTTGTTGCAAAGGGTATGAGTTCCTTCTTTCTTTCTGCTATATAGAATTCCATTGTGTAAATGTACCAGAATGGCAATCATCAACAAATTAACAAACAACAAGTGTTGGCGAGAATGTGGGGCAAAGGGAACCCTCGTACACTGTTGGTGGGAATGTAGGCTGGTGCAGCCACTGTAGAAAACAGTATGGGGTTTCCTTAAAAAACTAAAAATGGAACTGCCTTTTGATCCAGCAATTCCACTACTTGGACTATACCCAAAGAATCCTGAGACACCAATTCATAAGAACCTATGTACACCTATGTTCAAAGCAGCACTATTTACAATAGCCAAGTGCTGGAAACAGCCTACGTGCCCATCAGTGGATGATTGGATCAAAAAACTTTGGTACTGTTGAGTTGTGAGAGTTCTTTATGTATACTTAAGATATATGTAACTTATCAGGTATATTGTTTGCACATATTTTCTGCTAGGTGTCTTTCATACTTTTAATAAGGTCTTAAGGTGAAATTTTTAATTTTGTTGAAGCCCAATTTATTGATTTTTGCTTTTGTTACTTGCTCTTTTGGTAGTAAGTCTAAGAACTCTTTGCTTAGTATCAGAGTCCGAGAATTATCTCCTATAGTTTTCTTGTAAAAGTCCTGTGGTTTCATATTTTACATTGAAGTCTGCAATTCATTTTGAGTTAATTTTGTTGAAAAGCCTATCATTTCTCCTTTGAATTACTCATGCACCTTTGTCAAAAATCATGTGGACATATTTGTGTGGGTCTATTTCTGGATTCTCTATTCTATGCTGTTGCTCAGTTTGTTCATCCTTCCATTAAAATAGTACAGAGTCTTGATTACTACAGCTATTGTAAGTCTTGAAGTCAGGTAGACTGTTTCTTCTCATTTTATTCTTTTTGTCATTTTGTTTTAACTTTTCTGGTTCATTTTCACTTCCATATAAATTTAGAATAATCTTATCTGTAGCTAGAAAAAGTCTCTGGTTAGAATGCTGATAGAAATTGTATTAAATCTATACATCAATTTGGGGAGGATTGACACCTTTACTATGTTAAGTCTTTGAATCTATGAACAAGACATGATTTTATATTTATTTACACCTTTGATTTTTTTCATCAGCATTTTGTATGTTTCAGCATATAAGTCCTGTGTATGTTTTATATTAGAGTCACACCTAAGTATTTAAATTTTTGAGCAATGGTTCAATTCCCAGCCAGGGCACATAACCAGATTGCAAGCCAGATCTCCAGCCAAGTCTGTGATTGGAGGCAGGTGAAAAGCAACCATACATTGATGTTTCCCTTTTTTCCTCCCTCCCTTGTCTTCTCTCTAAAAATAATGAATAAAATATTTTAAAATAAATGCATACATACATACATTTTTGAGCAATGGTTAATGGTATTATATTTTAAATTTTAGTGTTCACTAGTCATTACTAGTGTATGAGATGCAATTGATGTTTGTGTTTACCTTGTGTTCTGCAATCTTGCTAAACTCACTTAGTTCTAGGTGTTTTGCCTTGTTTTGTACATTCCTTAAGATTTTCTACATAGATAATCTTGCAATATGAAAAGAGGAACAGTTTTTTTCTTCCTTTATGATTGATACAATTTTTACTTAATTTTTTTTGCCTTACTGAAGTAGTCAGAATTTCCAGCACTATGTGAAATAATAGTGGTGTGAGCATATATGCTCACCTTGTTCCTGACCTTAAGAGATATTCAGTATTTCACCATTAAATGTAATGTTAGGTGTAGGTTTGTTTGTAGATGGTTTCTAACCAAGCTGAGGAAGTACTCTCTAGTCCTATTTTTCTGAAAGATTTTTATAATGAATGTATGGTGAATTTTTTCAAATGCTTTTTCTTTATCAATTGATATATGATCATATGATTTTTCTTCTGTGTCCTGTTGATATGGCAAATTACATTGACTATCTTAATAATTGAATAACAACCTAGCCTTGCATACCTGAAATAAAAACTCCACATGATCATGGTCTAATTGTTTTTATATTGCTGAATTCTTTTTTTAAAGAAGGAATTTATTTATTTTTAGAGTGAGGGGAAGGAGAAAGAGAGGGAGAGAAACATCAGGGTGTAATCAGTTGCCACTTGCACATGCCCAGCCAGGGTCACAATCCAGGCATGTGCCCTGACCAGGAATCGAACTTCAAACTGGGAACCTTTCAGCTCTCAGGCCAGCATTCAATCCACTGAGCCATACCAGCCAGGGCTATGTACTGTGTTGCTGAATTCTATTTGCTAATATTGTGTTAAGGATCTTTATATTCATTTTCATGAGAGATATTAGTCTGTAGTTTTATTATTAGTTTTGATATAAAATCAATTGTAAGTATTCCCTTCTCTTTTAATTTCTAGAAGTGACTATGTAGAATTGTTCATTCTTTTAAAAATATTTGGTAGACTTCTACAGTGTAATCCTTTTGACATTTATTTTATGGGAATTTTAAAATTATGATTATGGATCCAATTTTCTAAATAGGTATAGAGTTATTCAAATTTTCTATCATATTGGTCAGTTGTGATAGTTCATGTTTTTCAGGGAATCAGCATTTTATTGTTATTCATGCCCGTAAAGTCTTTCATAGTATTCCCATAGTGTCCTTTTGATGTCCACAGCATCTATAGCTATATCCCTTGTTTCATTCCTGATGCTGGTAATTGGTATGTTCTCTCTGCTTTTCTTTGTAAGTCTTGCCCTGGCCAGGTAGGTCAGTTGGTTAGAACATCATCTAGATACGCCAAGGTTATAAATTCAATCTCTAGTTAGGGCACATATGAAAAGCAATCGATGAGTGTGTAAATCAGTGGAACAACAGATCCATGTTCCCCTCTCTCTCCCTTCCTCTCTTTCTCTAAAAATCAATTACAATTTAAAAAAATTTTCTTTTGTAAATCTTACTAGATGTTTGTCAATTTTAGTGATCTTTTCTAAGAACCAGCTCTCTGGGTTGTTGATTTTCTCTATTGTTCTTCTGTTCTCAATTTTATAGATTTCAGCTCTTATCTTTATTATTTCCTTTCCTATGCTTGCTTTGGGATTGTGTTCTCATTCTTTTTCTGGGTTGTTGAGATGGGAGCTTAGACTATTGATTTAAGACTTTTCTTCTTTTCTAATGTAAGCATTTAGTGCTATGAATTTCTCTCTTCACTGCTTTAGCTGTGCTTCACAAATTTTGACATGCTGTAGTTTTATTTTCATTCAATATATTTAATATATTTTCCAATTTCCTTTGAGACTTCCTCTTTGGCCCATGGATTATTCATAAGTGTGTTATTTAATTTTTAAGTGTTTGGAGATATTTTCTTTATTTTTTGGTTAATTCTAGTTAATTCCATCATGGTTAGAAAAACACTCTGTATGATCTCCATCCTTTTAAATTTGCTGATGGTTGTTTTATGGCCCAGGATGTGGTCTATCTTGGTATGTATTCCATGGCACTTAAAAACAATGTGTTTTCTGCTGTTTGGGGGAGGAATGTTCTAAAAATGTCCATTATATTATGCTGGTTGTTAGTGTTGTTGATTTCTTCTATATCTTTGCTGAGTTTCTGTGTAGATTTTGTAAATTACTGAGACAGTGTGCTGAAGTTTCCAACTATAATTGTGGCTTTGTCTGTTTCTCCTTTCAGCTCTATTGCTTTTTGCTTTATGTATTTTGAAGCTTGTTTGGATGTATACATATTTATATTTGTTATGTCTTCCTGGAAGATTGATCCTTTTAAAATGTGTGGTATCAGTCTTCAGTAATTTTTAGTTTCTCTGAACACATTTAATCCAATATTAATACAGCCACTTCTGCTTTTTCACATTAAATGTTTGCATGTTTTATCTTTTTGTCTCTTTTACTTTCTTTTTTAAATTTTAAATTATTTATTTATTTTTAAAGATTTTATTTATTATTTTTAGAGAGAAGGGCAGGGAGGGAGGAAGAAAGGAAGAGTAACATCAATGTATGGAGGCCTTTGACCTGCCTCCAGCTACAGATCTGGCTGGAGACCTAGCTTGCAACCTGGTTATGTGCCCTGGCTGGGGCTCAAACCAGTGACCTTTGAGTTTGCAGGGCAGTGCTCTATCCACTGTGCCACTAGCCAGGGCTGTCTCTTTTACTTTCAACCTACAATGTGTCACTGAACTTTTTTCATATGTCACTGAATTTGAAGTGAGTTTCTTGAAAATAACATATAGTTGGTTGTATTTTTTTTAATCCCCTCTGCCTATTTATGTTTTTTTATTGGTGTATTTCTATGATTTGTATGTAAGGTAATTATTGATATGGTAGTGCATAATTACACTTGCCACTATGTTGTTTTCTATTTGATTCCACTGGGTCTTATTTTTCTGCTTCTTTGGCATTTCTTATGAATTACTTGAATAGTTTTGAGGATTCCATCTTGATATATTTATAATGCTTTTAGGTGTATCTATAGTTTTAGTAGTGATTACTTTGGTTATTACAATATAGAAATGTAACTTGTAACAATCTATTTGTACCAACATTTTATACCATCTCCAGTGAAGTGGGAAAACTCACTTCAGCTTAGATACCTTTACTCACTACTTTGAAATATCATTGTCTTCAGTATCATGGGGCTATAATTTGTATTTCAATCATCAAACATCATTCATAAAACTCACAAGAGAGGCATATTCTACTGTATTATTCATATAATGCTGCTCTAAGATCTCCTCTTTTTAAAGTCATTTTGTTTCTGTTTTATACACCTCCTTTAGCCAACCTTTATTTTTTTTAAATTTTATTGTTGTTGTGTTATATCCATCTCCTTTTTGCTCCCCTCTGTCCCCCTCCCCACCCACCCATTCCCCCCGAAGTCAATCCCACCTGTTGTCCATATCCATGGTTCCTTTATCCTAGGTTCTTATCTAAGCTGCTCCCCTTTCTTGCCTCTGCCTCCCCCCTCCCCCCAATAGCCAACCTTTAAAAGTAGGCCTTCTAGCAACAAATTCTTTTACTTTTCTTTTATATGGGATTACATTTTATTTTCCCTTCAATCCTGAAGCATCATTTTTCCAAGTACAGAATTCACTGTTGTCAGTTCTTTTCTTTCAGCACTTCTTTCTAGCTTCTATGGTTTCAGATGAGAAATCCCCTGTCATTTGAATTGGTGTTTCTGTATAGATAATACATCATTTTTCTTTGTCTGCTTTCAATAATTTTTTCTTTGTACATTTCAAAAGTTTAATTGTAATGTATTATTGCATAGATTTCTTTGGAATTTGACCAACTTTTTTGTGTCTTTTGCCAAACTTCAGTCATTATTTCATATATTATATCTAAGAAGGCTTTGCCTACTGGTTTATCTGAATCTCAGTGTGCTTGGCACATTGTTGATGTTCTCTATATGTTTATCAAATAAATAAATGAATAAATGAAGCTAAGGATAAATAGGTGAATAAATAAACTTTTGAGCAAGAGTGATAAATAGTCAACTATAAATTGGGATTTCAGATTTCTTGATCCAAATAGTTATTTCCCATGGGGAGCAGACCCAGTTTTGTCTCTAATCCTAGGCAAAATGCATTTCCCCAGGGAGCTAATGCTCTTTTTTGTCCTTGGTTATTTGCATTTTCACATTCCTGAAGCATCTAATCTTCTGTATTGTTTGAGGAGAATGAGGAAATGATGGGAGATCTCAGAGAACTCTTGAAATTTCCAAGGGAGATAAGGAGCAATCCAGGAGACTGAAGTTACCAGTGCTCTGCTTTATTTACCCTGTTTTATCTCCATTATTTGTATCCTTTAAAATATATTCATTTAAATTATCATTGGAATAAACATGGATGAATTCTTAAATATGTCTTTGGATAAAAAAAATTAAATGTTCCCAGATGCTCAGAAGGAGAGCAGTCTTGGCACTGTGTCCCAGCAGTCACTTCTATATTGCTCAGAGGACTGAGCTGTGGTACTTTGAGTATTAATTTTAGCTTAGGTTGGAAGCAACAACACACCTGTATTTGATTTCCAAACCTACAGTGACAAACCAAAGATTTGGGCAATAAATTTTGCCAGAGGCAGAAGCAAGTTTACTGAGGTAATTTACTAAAAACAAACAAACAAACAAAAAAAAACTTTATACTGAATGTATCAGTTGGTTATATGTATCACACCTATTTTAATTTTTTTCTTTCCTTCCTCCTTTCCTTCTTTCTGGTCAATTAAAAGCTACTTTCATATACAGAATGCATCCCAAACCTGAAACGTAATGCTTCCTGAGTAAGTATCAAATTAATCATAAACTTAATCAAGATATATTTAGACAAAACCTGTAAATTTTCTGGGAAGTGAATTTAAATGTACTGAAAACACAGCAAATGATAATAGGTCAAATAGTATAGATATGTTCTGGTGGAACACAATTTAATGCAATTTTCCTCAATTTGTAGCTGAATTGATTTGTAATTCTAGCTGTGGTAAGGTTTTTCAGAGCATAGCCTGTAATCTGTTGTCCTTGATCTGTTAGGACCAGGTAAGCATTTCTGCTTCTTGACCATTTTCCAAATAATTTGGTGAAACTTAACCAAATTGTGGCAGTGAGAAGGCCAGGGGATCACTGGGGAAGCTGTGGCTGTTACTGCCTGTAGACCAGGCCAACGTCATTCTCCCAGGCCCACCAAAAGTCATTTCCAAATTTCCAAGGCTATTTCAGGTATAAAATGTGGGGCTTAAAGCAGTGGAGTGGGGATGTGTAGTCAGTTTTAGGCTCTGTCCACAAAAATAAATTGCAAGCTAGAATTTTAGCCAAGTTCTGAGCATGTCCAAAGAACTCTCATGTTCACCACAATTCTAGGTGAAAAAGCCAGGATAAAGGAAAGTCACAACCACAGTGAGAACAGGGTTACTTAGAAATGAAATATTTAATGCTTGTAGAAAGAATTGGGTTATTTTGTGTCCCTGTTAAGTGGTCTTCAAATTTGTTGGTTTGGTTAATATGCTAGGTTTGTTTGTCATATGATTGTCTAAACATATGTTATTTTGTCTTCTAAAATAGCCAAAAAGTTTTATTTTGCTTCTTCTATATTTGCTGAGGATCAGGTATATCCTGATCCTCAATGGAGTAGGTAGGGGTTATTTCAGGATTAACATGAATAATTAAAATGAGGAATTACCCTTTGTGACATAAATTGTACCTTTTTAAAATTTAATCTGCATTGTATTTTTCCATTACCATTTAGTCCCCTTCTACCCCTCTCCAGCCAGCAATCACCTCAATGTTGTCCATGTCCATGAGTCCTTTTCTTTTTGTTCAATCCCTCCACCTTCTCTCCTCCTTCCACTAGTTATCATTCTGTTCTCTTATCTATGAGTCTGTCCCTATTTTCCTTGTTAGTTCAGCTAGTTCATTAGATTCCACATATAAGTAAAATCATACAGTATTTGTTTTTCTGACTGGCTTATTTCACTTAACATAATGCTCTCCAGGTCCATCCATACTGTCACAAAGGGTAGAATTTTCTTCCTTTTTATGAACAAGTAGTACTCCATTGGGTATATGTCCCATAGTTGTTTTATCCATTCATCTATGAATGGACACTTGGGCTGCTTCCATATCTTGGCAATTGTAAATAATGCTGCAATGAACATAGGGGTTCTTGTGTTTTTTTGAATTAGCGTTTTGGATTCCTTCAGACATATATCTTCACCTGAGGATATATATACTGATTTTAGAGAGAAAGGAAGGAAGAAAGAGAAACACTGATGTGTGAGAGAGAAGCATCAATTGGTTGCCTACTGTATGTTCCAGAATGCCTGACCAAAATTGAACCCACCACCTGTACAAGATGATGTTCCAACCAACTGAGCCAATCAACCAGGGCTTAAGGTTTTTTTCATATACCTTTTGACTTGATTTTTTAAAAGCAGATGCATTAATGTTATCAAGTTTATTCATTTTTAATATTATATTTTCTGAATTTTGACATTTAAAAGACCAAATAATTTCTCCATGTTTTGTTCTAGCACTTACAGTTTAATTTACATCTTTGATCCATTTGGAATTTATCTTGGTGGATAGTGAGGTATAGATCCAAAGTTATTGATTTCCAGACAGTTACCAATTTTTCCAAAACAATTTGTCAAAAATCTTTTCAGCACTGATCTGAGAAATGACCTATATCATGATTTAAATTATTATAAGTATTTTAGTCTACTGTATTTTCTCTTCTGCTACATTTGTCTATGTTAATACTTACACACAAATGTAACATTTTTGAGGTCCTATAAAATGTTTTTATGATTGACAGAGATGGATTTCCTTACTTTATCTCTTTTTCTAAATTTTTCTCACTATTCTTTTTATTTTTTGTATGAGCTTTAAACTGACCTTGTCTTATTCTTACCCACATATCCCAATTAAACAAATAAATCTGCTGCAATTCACATTGCTATCCCATTGAATTTTATGAGTGAACTTAGAATTTACATCTTTTGCAAATTGAGTCTTCACACCCAAGAATGTGGAGTGTTATTCCAATAGTTCCTTTTGCATACTTGAAAAGTGAGTTAAGTTATTCTTCACATAAGTTTCTGACAGCCTGAGTTTGCTGCTGAATAGGCACATGGGCAGCTCTCTGCTGAGTTGGATAGAAAATAAGGTTTGGGGGTGAGCTGGGCTTAAGATATAATTTCAGCTCTACCACCTAATAGCTTTGTGTCCCTGAGCAGGTTACTTAACTCTCTTGGGTTTTGATACTCTCACCCTAATAATATAGGAACTATTGTTATTATGTAAAATATAAGTAACACAACATTTAGCACAGAGCAAGAATTTCAGTAATGGATAGTTCTTTCAGTGATTCAGCAGGATTGAGACAACCCTAGGTAACATTGTGAAATCTGAGCAAGTTTTCCCCCTTTCTTCCCTCTTGGTGAGTTCTTTACCTTCTTCTCAATAACTTCTAATATTTAATATATATACATTTTTGTGCTTCATTTCTTTTCCTATTCTTATTGAAAAACCCTTTCCTGCTATCAAAAACTAGAAATTATTTATGAGTCTGGATTATTTAGCTGACTGCAAATAGCATTCTCAAGTATGCATTTTACCCCTTATGCAGAATGAAAAAAACAAAAAACAAAAAAACCGTTCTCAGTTAAAGGAATTTCAGGTTATGGTGATTTTTCCCCTCTCACTATCCAAGAACAATATGTTATATTTTCAAGGACTCTTTATATAGCATTCATTGGTACTGGGTCACATATGCATCATTTATGATTTATTTTTACTACAATATGAATTACAGTCTTCACTGACACAGTTAAATACATCTTCATGTCTCCAGTGTTACTTCTCCCAACAGCAGTGAAGTTTATGAACACAATATGTGCTATCAGAACATATTTTTTGAGGAAATTCCATATTGCTTTCCACAGTAGCTGTACCAGTCTGCATTCCCACCCACAGTGCACTGGGGTTTCCTTTTCTTCACATCCTCATCGGCACTTGTTGTTTGGTGATTTGTTGATGGTTGCCATTCTGATGGGTGTGAGGTGGTATCTTATTGTGGTTTTAATTTCCATCTCTCTGATGACTAGTGGTGTTGAGCATTCTTTCATATGCCTTTGGGCCATTTGTACATCCTCCTCAAAGAGGTGTCTGTTCAGGTCCTTTGCCTATTTTTTAATTGGCTGTCTGTCTCCCCGTTGTTGAATCATATTATAGGACACTAATGAGCAAACAAACAAGCAAAACAGAACCAGAGACATGAATACAAGGAACAGACCTTCAGTGTGCAGAGGGGGGAGGGGAGAAGGAGCCAAAGAAGGGAAGCAGATTAGTCAAGGAACTAGTATGGATGACCCATGGATATGGACATCAAGTGGGACTGACTTTGGTGAGGGGGGTAGTGGGGTGGGGAGAAGGGGGGGGATGAATGTAATAAAATAACAATAAAATGAAATTAAAATAACATACTTTTTGTTAATAAATGCTACATTAGAATACACTTAATGTTTAAAATTTATAATGGAACAAAAGTACACATTCTTTTCATGTGATAAATTTAATGTGTAACATTTTGTAAGTTTAAAGTGTACAGCATGTTACTTTGATACATTTAGGATAGACAATGTATTGTTATTTATCACATTACATAATGTTCATAATTTGGGCTCATTTGGCTCTCTCTTATACAAATGTATTATTGAACCTAAATAAAAATAAAGTGCAGGATCTGTAAATAGGAAGAAAAGCAATAAACAATAAAAGCAACTTAGCTGATATTTTAGCATAGTGAGGGACTGGTTTTAGAGGCTCAGTATCAAGATAGTAAACTACATCCATCCCACAGTTATAATCATGATTATAATGAAGTCCTCTGTGAAAAAAATGCTCAGAAGACAGCCTGTTGCATAGTAAGTGCTACACATACTTGTTATTATTCTGCTACTGACCTTGATTTAATTATATGTGTGCCTTCTAAGGGCAGCTCTAGCAGCCTTTCTGGAGGCGAAGTACATCATCCAGTAGCAGAGAAGTGAAAGAGCAAGGTTCCAGGATCACATAACACACAATTCATGTTTTTGTGCCGTATTAAGGAAGCTTCCAGCTTCTTGGTAAGTTTAGAACATTGCTGTGATGCTGGTGATGGATGTTAGAAAGTAAAAAATTAGAGAAGGAAAGTGGTGGGAGAAAAAGAGCTAAACTGAGTTTTCAAGATGCTACCTCGTATGAACCTAATGTTGACTAACCTTTGTTAAAATATTCACAATTTTTTTACTTAGATTTCCTTTTCATTTAACTTACTCTCATATGTAACTTTTATGAAACTACATATGGGATTTGGATTTTCATGTTCTCTTTTACATAGTTAACCCAATATATCACCATGCAGATGCCAAAATAGATTCATGAGGTACTTACTGGCCCCCTCAGAACAATTAAGAAGTAGGCAGGTGGCCTCCATAAACCAACAAATCAATAATCCTCTTTTTGGGGTTGCTGAACTCCCAGGGGAAGCTATTAACAATGACAACTTTCGCATTTCATTGAGCTGTAAATTGTAACTGCCTCCCCAAATCCCTAAGATTCTCCCCCATTTACCTCCTCTGAGCACTATGTCTAAAAGATCCAAGTAGTTAATAAACTTTGTGTTCCTTTTACTTCCTAAGAGAACTACACAAACCGTGTAAACCTTATTAGTAACACTGTGCTTGCTAGAAAATGAAAGTCATGTAATTTTAATCCATAATCCATAGCTAAGCATGTCTAAGATGCTTAGCCTTATAGTAATTAGTACTTAAGATAATGAAATCTTTTTGTAGCTCATCCACCCTTCTTTCCTTCCTTCCTTCTAAGAAATAGCTGCTGTGGGAATAGATGGGATCAACATACATTTTTAAAATAAACTTTTTTATTTTAGAATAATTTTAAATTTACAAAATTCTTGCAAAGATAGCACCACCCAGCTTCCCCTATTACTAATATTTCACATTAGTATGGTGCATTTGTTATAATTAACGAAACTTTACTCAGATTATTTTCATTTTTCACTAGTTGTCCTTTTCCTGATTCAGGATCCATTCAGCATACTACATTATATTTAATTATCATGTCTATTTAGTTTCCTCTGCTGTGACAATTTCTCAGATTCTTCTTGTTTTTGATGACCTTAACAGTTTTGAGGAGGACTGGTCAGATCTATTGTAGAATGTCCATCAAATGGCTCTAATATTTTTCCCATGGTTAGACTGGGGTATGGACATGAGGAAGAAGATCACAAAGGTGAAGTGTCATTCTGATCACATCATACCAAGTGTATATACTATCAACGTGATTGATCATTGTTGATGTGGGCCCTGATCATCTGGCTGAAGTATTGTCAGGTTGGTCTACTATACTTTTCCTCCCATCTTCTAAGTTCCTTTAACTGAGCTAATAATCAAATCATTAGAGACATATTAACAGGAGAAAATAAAATTTAATGCAGGCACATGGGAAGTTTATAAAATAATGAAAATCCCAAAGACAATAAGATAAAATTAGGCATACACATAATTTTAGACAAAGTAGAAAAGGGGTGGGAGTCTGAGATTTTACTATGAAGCTACTCTTTACCCTCTCAGTACTGGACTCCTTGGAAGCAAGTCAGTAGGTATAGCCCACACTCAAAGGTTAGAAGAGTAAAACTCAACCTCCTTGAGGGGATGTTTCTACATAAACTGGTTGGAATTCTATACAGGAAATTAGTCTATTCTTTCCTATTTATTTATATCATTATGGATTTATGGATATTTATTTTATACTTTTTGAGTTATAATTCAATACTACTTCACTTTTTTTGTTGCTCAAATTGTCCCAGGTTTAACAATTAATAATTCTTTCAGACAGCTAGCTCCTGTATCTCTTTGACACACGCTAATTACCATGGTTTGTTTGCTTGTTATTTGTTTGTACTTCCTTACTTTTTGGCATTATGAGATGCTCTAGACTCATGTTGTATATTTCATGCCCCAGTCATAAAGTCTGTGATTTCGCCAAGGAACTTGGTTTCTTTTATCGGATAACAGTATTGGAAATCAAGATCTGGATCCTAGGTATACTCATTGTTACTGGGGTATTATTGCTTCTAGGCCCTGTCAATTGACAGAGCAAGATTATATGTGTGTAGTGTGAGGGTTAAAACATAATACTTTGGCCCTGGCTGGTGGCACAGTGGATAAGGTGGCCTGTGAACCCAAAGGTCACTGGTTCGATTCCCATCCAGGGCACATAACCAGGTTGCAAGCCAGGTCTCCAGCCAGGTGTAGCTGGAGGCAAGTGAAAGGCAACCATACATTTGAAAAAAAAATAATACTTTTCCTCTCATCTTCTAAGTTCCTTTAACTGAACTAATAATTGAATCACTAGAGACATATTAACAGGAGAAAAAAAATTTAATGCAGGCACATGGGAAATTTATAAAAGAATGAAAATCCCAAAGACAATAAGGTAAAATTAGGCATAAACATAATTTTAGACAAAGTAGAAAAGGGGTGGGAGTCTGAGATTTCAAAGGAAGTTGGCAATTGACAGGTAGTTGAAGAGCAAACACACATGGTAGATAAAATTTTTGTTGAATTTATTGTAGTGATATTGGTTAATAAAATTACATATATAGGTTTCAGGCATACAATTCTATAATATATGATCTGTACATTATATTGTGTGCTTACTACCCCAAGCCAAGTCACTTTCCATCACCATTAATCCACCTTTACCTTCTTACCTTCTCCTACCTCCCCCATCCCCTTTCCCCTATGATAATCACCATTCTGTTGTCTAAGAGGTTTTTTGTTTGTTTTGTTTTTGCTTAATCCATTCACCTTTGTCACCCAGTCCCCCACCTCTTCCTCTCTGACAGCAGTGTGTTCTTTGTATCTATGAGTCTGTTTTGATAGACAACTCAGAAACAATGAGGGGGTTGTCTAGATCTAGTAAATGGCCCCTGCTTGATGCCTTCCCATGCATCATACTCATTTCAAATTAGGCTGTAAATTTCCTTTCTGGAGAAATTTTTTCCCTCTCAATCTCTTAGGTGGAAAAGGGGGGAGGGCCGAAGTTCTTTCTGAGACTTTTATTTGTTAGTAACTAGCTTAAAATATCCCAAACGGCACAGTTTTGGAGTGACAAAACTTTGGTTTCCTTTTTTTCTTTTCAATTTAATTTTATTATGGTTGTATTATATCCATCCCATTTTTACTCCTCTCTGTCCCCTTCCCCACCCACCCACTCCCCTCAAAAGTAAATCCCACTTATTATCCATGTCCATGGTTCTTTCATATTAGGTTCCTGACTAAACTGCTCCCCTTCTTTGCCTCTTCCTCCACATCCTGCCCCCTTCCCCCTGCCCACTGAAGGTCTATTCACTGTATTTATATATCTGGTTCTGTTTTGCTTATTGTTTGTTTTGTTCATTATTGTCCTGAAATGGGTGAGATCATAGGGTATTTGTCTTTCACTGACTGGCTTATTTCAATAAGCATACTACTTTCTAGTTCCATCCATGTTGTTGCAAAGGATAGAAGTTCCTTCTTTCTTTCTGCTGTGTAGTATTCCATTGTGTAAATGTACCAAAGTTTTTTGATCCAATCACCCAATAATGGGCACTTAGGCTGTTTCCAGCATTTGGCTATTGTAAATAGTGCTACTATGAACATAGGGGTACATAGGTTCTTATGAATTGGTGTTTCAGGATACTTTGGGTATAATACTAGTAGTGGCATTGCTGGATCAAAAGGCAGTTCCATTTTTAGTTTTTGAAGGAAACTCCGTACTGTTTTCCATAGTGGCTGCACCAGCCTGCAATCCCACCAACAGTGCACCAGGGTTCCCTTTGCTCCACATCCTCACCACATACTTCTTGTTTGTTGATTTGTTGATGATTGTCATTCTGACAGGTGTGAGGTGGTATCTTATTGTGGTTTTCACTTGCATCTCTCTAATGCCTAGTGATGTTGCGCATTGCTTCATATGCCTTTGGGCCCTTTGTATGTCTTCCTCCGTGAGTTGTGTGTTCAGGTCTTTTGTCCAATTTTTAATTGGGCTGTCTGTCTCCCTGGTGTTGAGTTGTATAAGTTCTTTATATATTTTGGAGATGAAACCATTGCCTGAGGTACCATTGGCAAATATGTTTTCCCACACACTTGGTTTCCTTTGAATTTTGCTGGTGTTTTCTTTAGCTGAACAGATAATTTTCAATTTGATATAGCCCTATTTGTTTATTTGTTCTTTTATTTCCTTTGCCCTTGATGAAGTATCAGTAAACATATTTCTGCGTAGGATATCAAAAAGTTTACTGCCTATATTTTTCTCTAGGACCTTTATGGTAGCACTGCTAACGTTTAAGTCCTTTATCCATCTTGAGTTTATTCTGGTGTATGGTGTAAGTTGGTGGTCTAGTTTTATCTTTTTGCATATTGCTGTCCAGTTCTCCCAACACCATTTGTTGAAGAGACTGTTTTTATTCCATTTTATGTTCCTTCCCCCTTTGTTGAATATTAATTGACCATAGAGTCCTGGGTTAATTTCTGGGCTCTCTGTTCCATTCCATTGATCTGTATGTCTATTCTTATGCCAGTACCAAACAGTTTGGATGACAATAGCCTTGTAGTATTGTTTGATGCCCGGTATTGTGATTCCTCCTACCTTGTTCTTCTTTCTCAAAATGGCTGTGGCTATTTTGCCTGTTGAGTATGATGTTGGCTACAGGTTTCTCATATATGGCCTTTATGATGTTGAGGTATGTTTCCTCTATTCCCATTTTGCTGAGGGTTTTTATCATAAATGTTGCTGTACTTTATAAAATGCTTTTTCAGCTTCTATTGATATAATCATATGGTTTTTGTGTTTCTTTTTTTTTTCTTTTGATGTGGTGTATTACATTTATTTATTTATGAATGTTGTACCATACTTGCATCTCTGGGATGAAACCCACTAGATCATGGTGTATGATCTTTGTAATGCACTGCTAGATCTGGTTGGCCAATATTTTGTTGTGAATCTTAGCATCTATGTTCATCACAGATATTGGACTATAGTTTTCTTTCTTAGTTGTGTCTTGACCTGGTTTCGAGATTAGAATAATATTGGCCTCATAGAGTTTGGAAGTCTTCCCTCTTCCTGGATTTTTTGGTATAGGTTGAGAAGGATAGGAGTTAGTTCTTCTTTAAATGTTTTCTAGTATTCACCTGTGTATCCATCTGGTCCGGGGCTCTTGTGCTTTGGGAGATTTGGATGACTTCTTGAATTTCACTAGTTGTTATTGGCCTATTCAGGCTTTCTGCTTCTTCTAGGTTCAGTTTTGGCAGATTATACATTTCCAGAAATGTGTCCATTTCATCCAGGTTGCCATATTTCTTGTCATATGGTTGTTTGTAATAATTCCTTACAATCGTTTGTATTTCTGAAGTATCAGTTGTGATTTCTCCTCTGTCATTTCTGATTCTGTTTATTTGGGTCCTCTCTCTCTTTTCCTGATGAGTCTGGATAAAGGCTTATCAATTTTGTTTATTTTTTCAAAGAACCAGCTCCTGGACTTGTTGATTCTTCGATTTGTAGTTTGAGTCTCTAAGTTATTTAGTTCTGCTCTGATCTTGATGATTTCCTTCCTTCTACTTGCTCTGGGCTTTGTTTGTTGTTGCTCCTCTAGTTTTTGCAGCTTCATGGTTAGGTTGTTTGTTTAAACTTCTTTTGACCTTTTTAGGTAGGCCTGTATTGCTATAAATTTCCCTCTGAGAACTGCCTTTGCTGTGTCTCACAGGTTTTGGACTGTTGTGTATTCATTGTCATTTGTTTCCAGGAACTTTTTGATTTCACCTTTGATCTCATTGTTAACCCATTCATTACTTAAACACATGTTATTCAGTCTCCATGAGTGTTTTTGTTTATTTCCCTTGAGATTTGTTTCTAGTTTCAAGACATTGTGATCTGAGAAGATGCTTGGTATGATTTCAATTTTCCTGTATTTGTGGAGGCTTGTTTTGTGAACTACAATGTGGTCTATCTTAGAGAATGTTCCATGTGCATTTGAAAAGAATGTGTATTTTCTTTCTTTGGGGTGAAAGGTTCTGTATATATCAGCTAGACCCATTTCCTCTAGAGTGTTGTTCAATGCCACAACATCCTTAGTGATTTTTTTGATTGGAAGATCTGTCCATTGTTGATAGTGGGGTATTAAAATCCCCTACTATTAGTGTTGCTATCTATATACTTCTTGAAGTCCTCCAAGATTTTCCTTATATATTTCGGAGCTCCTACATTGGGTGTGTATATATTTACCAGAGTTATTTCTTCTTGATGGATTGCTCCCTTAAGTATTATGAAATGTCCTTCTTTATCTTTTATGTCCTCCATTGTGAAATCCATTTTGTCTGAAATAAGTATTGCTACTTCAGCCTTTTTTCAAGTCCATTTGCTTGATATATATTTTACCATCCCTTCCCTTTCAATCTGTGTCAATCTTTTGTTCTGAGGTGGGTTTCTTGAAGACAGCATATATGTGGATCATGTTTTCTTATCCATTCAGCTACCCTATGTTTTTGATTGGTGCCTTTAATCTGTTTACATTTAGGTTTATTATTGATTGATACTTATTTATTGCCATTTTCCCACTTTGTACCCATGTTCCTCTTTGTACTTCTGTGTTTCTTCTTTTTCTTTCTTTCTTTCTTTCTTTCTTTTTTTTTTAAGCAGTCCCTTTAGCATTTCTTGCAATGCTGGTTTGTTAGAGATGTATTCTTTTTGTCTTCTTTTGTCTGGGAAATTCCTTATTTCTCCTTCCATTTTGATTGAGAGCCTTATTAGGTAGAGTATTCTTGGTTGCAGTCCTTTGTTTCCCATTACTTGGAATATATTTTGCCATTCCCTTTTGGCTTGTATTATTTCTGTTGAATAATCATTTGATAGCCTTATCAGAGCCCCGTTATGTTATTTGCTGTTTCTCTCTTGATGCTTTTAGGATTCTCTCTTTGTCTCTGAAATTTGCCATTTTAATTATAATGTGTCTTGGTGTTGGTCTGTTTGGGTTGATCTTCATTGGAACCCTCTGTGCTTCCTGAACTTGAGTAACGTTTTCACCCATCATGTTTGGGAAGTTTTCTATCATTACTTTTTTTAACAGGTTTTCCATTTCTTGTTTCTCTTCTACTTCTGGTATCCCTATTATATGAATATTATTGTGTTTCATGTTGTCCTGTAGCTCTCTTGAAACCTCTTCATTTTGTTCAGCCTTTTTTCATTCTCTTCTACTGTCTTGGAATATTTGTCTACGTTGTCCTCTATCTTGGTGAGCTGATCCTCTGCTTCCTGTTGCCTACTGTT
Source organism: Noctilio leporinus (assembly GCA_004026585.1). Taxonomy (NCBI): domain Eukaryota; kingdom Metazoa; phylum Chordata; class Mammalia; order Chiroptera; family Noctilionidae; genus Noctilio; species Noctilio leporinus. Next base: position 22,531 of record PVIW01010039.1, read on the forward strand.
GATTCCTTCTATTGTATTGTTCAATTCAGAAATTGTATTCTTCATTTCTTCCTGGCTCTTACTGATAGTTTCTAAGTCCTTTTTAATGCTGGTGTAGCTCTCAGTAAGTTCCTTGTTACTTTCCTGGAGTTCTTTTTAGTTCCCTTGGAGTTGTTTATAGTTTTCTTTGAACTGGCTGAGCTCATTGTGCTTCTCTATCATCATTGTTTTGAATTCCATATCTGATAGTTTGTTTGCCTCTGTTTCATTTAGTAATCTTTCTGGGGATTCCTCCTTTTCTTCTAGTGATAGGCTGATTCTTTTTTTCCCCATTTTGGGTGTGTGTTGTTGCTTGTTTTTGTCTTGGATTAATCTGCTTTGCTCCCCTGTCTTTGTGGAGCACCCTTCTGTGCTAGAAGATTTGTAGAATTCAGTGTTGCAGTCTCCTAGATTTCCTCAACTTGTTGCCCTTGGGGTGACCTTTATGTCGTTAACTTTGGCTGTCTGGTTGTATTTTGGATTTGTTGTATGTGTTGCTCCTTTCCTTCCAGTTGGCTGATTGAGAGACAGTCCTTCTATCCTTTCTCATACACTTTTTTTGACCTGCTCCTTAAACAGAACCACAAGTCCAGTTATCTTTCTCTTGAGATATCATCTCAGAGATATCTTTTTCCTTTAATTCCCCTTTCGACTGCCTATGAACCTAGCTATATACCCATACCATCTAAGGTAACCCCACTTCTAATCACAACCTCAGCTGCAACTGAGCCAGTCTTAATAGGGATGTAGATATGATAAGACTGTTGTACAAGGGTAAAAAATGATAAAGTTGATAATAGTATAGATAATTTTGAAGGGTGCAAGAGTAGCAAAGATAGCAGGGATTCAAGTGAGAAAACCAACTTATTTATTCTATAGGAATGAGTAGGGGGAGAATCAGAAAGCCCCAAGTGCAAGTGAACAGTATAAGCCTATATATATAGTTGCTGCATCTACCTCCTTGTTCACCTTTAATGAACCTTGACTGGTCCTGGTGGAGCCAGGACCTATGTGCTTTTAGCAGAAAAAATCTATGTATAGTCCCTAGTAGCACACCCACAAATAAAAAGAAAGAAACAAAAAGAAAGAAAGAAAGAAAAAAGGGTTTAAGCAGCAAGGGGAGGGGAGGAATACTTAGATTGAGGACTGGTAATGCATTGTAGCAGGAGAGTGAGTAGACTTTAAAACAAGAGTAGGAGGAGGGTCTTGGGTATTTAGGTAGGTTGAAATATGGGAAGAGTCCAAATATGTTTGTTGGGGTACACTATGGTATAAACAGTATTTACTTAAAATGCACTAATTGTGAGGGTTGGAAGCAACTTTTCAAAATGATATGTTAGGGATTAATAGTTCATGTAGCTCTCGGTGTAACTCAGGTGCTTGAGATTAGCAGGGATCCATTTCCTGAGCCTGTCTCTTTTTCTTGGTCAAGTCTCTGCAGTCTACAGTCTAGCTGTGTGGTCTTGGAATGGCAGGGCCTATGGCTGTCACAGTCAGGGCTGATTCTGAGTGCCAACCCCCAGGTCGGATGAGCCTCCAGTAGCCTAGCTAGGTTTCTGTGCTGCTGGTGTTTTGGGGCCCTCCCTTCTCTCACTGGTTCTGTGTGAAGACCAGCAGGGTGCTTCTGGGGTGTCTATGGTTGCTCCTCCCCCTCCAGCTCCTGGAGGAAGTTCCTTGCCTGCGATGGGCACCTGGCTCCTACTTGGGGTGGCCTGCAATCTCAATGGCTCCTGTGATGGCTGGCCCTACCCACACAGCTCCCAGAGGAGGTAGCCCCTGTCCACAAATAGCACCTGGCTTCCATCGGGGCTAAGGCTAATCCTTCAAGCAGTCTAGCTCTTTGAGTAGTTTTTCACCACTGCCTCTGTGATGCATGCCTGGCTCCCCAGAGGGTTCACAGTGCAGTCCACTGGCTAATGCTACTCCTCCCACTCCAGCTCCTCCAGGAGGCCTTTGTTGCCTGTAATAGGTGCGCCAGTTGCACCAGCTGCAAGTTCCTGGAGCACAGGTTTGAGTTTTTGTGGGAGCCTGTGCGCTGGTGTGGGTGTGGGGGGCTGGGCCCTCCCCCTCACCGGGGCTCCTAGGGGCTCTCTCCCCAGGTGGTGTAGAGGCAAAATTTTCAGCCCTCTTGCTGCCTAGGCTGGTGCAGTTCCCCACTCCCCTGCTCCAGCTCTCAGCAGGTCTCTTCTCTTTTGCCTCCTGCCCAGGGAGGAGCTTCCTCTCTCCCAGTCTCCAAAGTGAGGCTCTCACATAGTCCCTCCCCTGCAGGAGTTCAATTCCTCATTCCCTCCAGAGTTTGCACTCACTGTCCACACTTCACTGCTCAGATTTCTAGTCACCAGGGAGCCTGGAGCTGTCTTCAGTTAGAGCCACCCCTCTGGGTAGAGCTGCCACTGCCCAGAGCTGACCACGGCCGCTGCCTGATTTGGAACTGTCTCACCTCCTCTCCTGTAGGTCTCTGTAGTCTCTGGGCTGTACACCCCTGAGTCCAGTGCTTACTGCTCCAATTCATAGTGACCTCTAGACGTCTCGTGCCCCCTATCCTATCCTCCAGCTGCTCTGGCACTTGAAAACACCATCAGCACTGCTGTCTACTCTGTCACCATCTTTTCTCCCTAGTTTCCTTTAGTATATAAATTCATGTATATAGACATGTTTAGAAATATTTCTATATGTAATTATTTATATCTAGATAAGCTAATCATGAGTTTATACTGATATCTCCGACCCTAATCCATTACCACATGGATCATTCTAGCCTCTTCCCCTTGCATATCTGTAACTTCTTACTCCTATAGTGGGAAATTTGGTTCCCATTTAGCCACCATTCATTTACTGTATTGTTTAAATCCAGTGTGTGTGTGTGTATTTCAGAATTACTACCCCCATATATCCAGTGGGAAATACTTTATCAACTAGAGTATTGCTTATATACAGTTTTTGCTTTTAGTCTTACATACTCCACTCATTTGCAAAATTACTTGGATCAACTCCTCATTCTCCTATTCCCTTCGGTGAGATTGTTTCATACATTTATAATACAGTTAGACTGTTTTGTCTCATTCTGCATCCCAATCTGGAATCCGCCAACTATCTAAATTATTTTTTAAATTTGTCTGCATTAAGACTCACTCTTTGTATTATAAAGTTCTATTGGGTTTGACAAATATGTAATGTCTTACACTCACCATTACAGGGTCACACCTCTACAACCCTCCCCCAACCCTCTAGCAACCACTAATCTGTTTATAGTCTTTATACCTTTTCTTTCTCCAAAATTTGATCATTGCTATCATACAATATGTAGCCTCAAACTGGCTTCTTTCACTTACCAATTTGCACCTACATTCATTCATGTCTTTTAGTGGCTTGGTAATTGATTTTGTTTTATCACTGAATAATACTTTTATTAAATAAATGCACCAAAGTTTGTGCATTCACCTATTGAAAGACACCTTGGTTGTTTCCAGTTTGGATGATTTTGAATAAAGATGCTATAAGCATTCACTTGCACTTTTTTTGTGTAGCATAAGTTTTCAAATTTGTTGGGTAAATATTTAGTAGTACAATTAGTGATCACATGGGAATACTAGGTTTAGTTTTGAAGGAAACTGCCAAACTGTTTTCCAGAGACTGTGTCATTTTGCATTCCCACCAGCAAAGAGTCCATGTTCCTGTTGTTTTTGCACCTGGCCGTCAACTGGTATTGTCAGGTTTTCAAATTTTAGCTTTTGTAATAGATACATAATTGTATCCCATTGTTGTTATTATTTGCAATTCCCTAAAGGAAAATAAGCATCTTTTCATATGCCACCTCTATATCCTCTTTGATAAAGGGTCTGTTTGGATCTTTTGTCCATTTTTAAAGAAATTCAGTTGTTTCCTTTGTTGAGTTTTAAAGGTTTTTGTATGTTTTGAATATGCATCGTTTTTTTTCAGATTTTGTACCTTGTAAATATCTTCCCCAGTCTGAAGCTTGTCTTTTTATTCTTTTAACATTGTTGTTTGCAGAGCATAAAATTGTTAAGTCTGAGCACCATTTTTTCTTTACTACTATATTTAAAAACTCACCATCAAATCTAAAATTACAATACATTTTCTCTTAGGCTTTCTTTAAGTTTTATAACTTTGCATATTACATTTAATATACTTTGAGCTATTTTTGTGAAAAGTCTATACTTACATTCATTTTTTGCAAAGGATGTCTGCTTGTTCCAGGTCCACTTGTTGGAAAATAAAACACTATCCTTTCTCCTTTGAATTGTCTTTGCTACTTTGTCAAAGATGAGTTGACAGGTGGGATTGACTTTGGGGGGAATGGGTGGGTGGGGAGGGGGACAGAGGGGAGCAAAAAGGGGATGGATGTAATACAACAACAATGAAATTTAAAAACAAAACGAACAAACAAAAAAGATGAGTTGACTACTATATTTGTGTGGGTCTATTTCTAGGCTTTCTATTTTGTTAAAGGTACCTATGTGTCTATTCTTTTGCCAATATGATTACTTATAGTAAGTCTTACATAGGGTACTATTGAGTTTTCCAACTTTGTTATTTTCCAGTATTGTCTTGGCTATTTTGATTCTTTGTGTTTCCATATAAACTTTAGAAGCAGTTTGTTGATATATACAAAACAGGTTGCTAGGATTTTGATTGTGGTTGTATTGAATCTATAGATCAAGTTGGGAAGAATTCAGACCTTAATAATTGTCTTCTCATGTATGAACATGAGCTATTACTTCATTTATTTAGATCTTCCTTGATTTTTTAAATCAGTGTTGTACAGTTATCTGCATATAGATCCTGTGCCTATTTTATTTATCCTTAACTTTTTAATTTTTAGATGCTATTATACATGATATTGCTTTCTACATTTCAAATTCCATTTGTTCATTACTGGGATATAGGAAAGCAATTCACTTTTGTAAATTGCAACTTTGTTAACCCACTCATTTGTTCCAGGAGTTTTTTTTTTTTTTTTTTTTTTTATCCTCTGGGTTACAATCACATTTAGGTTGCCTGTGAATGGAGAGGTTTTTCCCCTTTCTAGTTTATAAATCTTTTATTTCATTTTCTCAGCTTATTACATTCATTAGAACTATGTTAACTAGAGAGGTTAGAGAGAGCACATTTGCCCAGTTCCCAGTCTTGGGAGAAAGTGACCAGTTTCTCACCATTGATTACAACTTTAGCTGTAGGTTTTTTGTAGGTGTTCTGTATGTAACTAAGGAAATTCCCTTCTATTCCTAGTATACTGACAAGTTTTCTTTTCTTTTCATGTTTTTACTAGGAATAGGTTTTGGATTCTGTCAATTATTTTTTCTGAATCAACTAATAAAATCATATTTTTCTTCTTTAGACTGTTGATATGGATTACACTGATTATGCTTTGAATATTGAACCAGTCTTGCATAGTTATTGTAAAACTCACTTGATTATAGTATGTAATTCCTTACAGGGGTTGAGGCAAAAGTAGGTTTACAGTTGTTAGTACATGAAACAGAGTTCCTTCTTGTATTTTTATTTGTATTCATTATTTATTATTTTTCCATACAAACAACTATAAACTTACTTATGTCCACCCTTGTATATATATAACATGGTTCACTTGTTAATATTTTGTTTAAGATATTTATTTCTTTGTTTATGAGGAATATCTATCTATAATTTTCCTTTCCTGTAATGTCTTTATCTGATTTTGATATTAAGGTAATGCTTGTCTCACAGAATACATTAGGAAGTGTTTCCTCTTCTACTTTTGGGAAGAAATTGTGGAGAACCAGTATCATATCTTCCTCAGATGTATGGTAAATTTTATTGGGAAGCTATCTTAACCCCTAGATTTCTGTTTTGGAAGGTTATTAATTAAAATGTTCTTGTAATCACATTTAAAATAATAAAAAACAACTAAATTTAACTTCAGTAATATACTTATTTAACTTGATATATCCCAATTATTGTCATCTCAACATGTAGTTAACATATTAGTGAGCTTTTCATATTATTTTCCTTGTATTGTTTTTGAAATATGTTGGGGTATTTTATACTTACTGCACATCTTTTTAACTAGCCATATATCAAGTGCTCAATAACCACATGTGGCTACCATATTGGACAAAGAACATCTAAGATCTAAACCAAAGTTATGGTTGCTGTTGAGTTTTAATAATATATATTTTATCCTTCTCAGGATATTAATTTTGGAATATGTATTTATTTTAAAAAAATTATTCTGGTACTCTCCCTTAAGAAAAAAATCATATTACCCTCTATCAGAAAAGGCTTCACAATTGAAAGGTAATATGTGAGATATTAGTTCTCATGCAGTAAATGCAAAATCATTTTAGAAAATGTTACAAAATTATCAAGAAACCAATAAACCAAACTGCAAAGTGGTAACTGGAAAAATCCCCTTTTTCTCTGATAAAGCACTATAACAGATTTAAATTGAGTCAACGTGCTCAGAGAACTGTCAGACCAAAACCATGCACTAGCAGAGTGGATAAATAACAGCTGAATGGATGTATGAGTCAATGAACAAATGCATGCATGAATGAATAAAAATAAACTTCTGCCTTCTCAGGACTCTGCAATCCTCTTACCTGACTGTAGGACAACTTTCAGGCCAGAAAACTTTGTCTTTGATTTCCTCTCATCTCTTCTTGGTGCCAACAAGTCCTCATAAATTCTAGCCTGTATCCCATTCCCACACCATCTCCTAATCTTTTGTGAAAGAATTATCCCCATTAGGCAAAATGAAAAACAGGTTTTGTGAGAAAAAAAACTAGAAGCTCTTAATGCTAATATTGGCTCTGACTTTATCCCACAGAAGATAGTGAACATTTCTCTTCAGTCTTGGGACTAACATTAATGTCTTCTATTTCTACACTGCTTGAACGATGACCACTCATCAACTGTGTGAATTTGGACAAATTACTTACCTTCCATTAGCCTTTGTTGCCTTCTCTGTAAAGTCTGAGTAAATATCTGATGGGCTGATTGACCTGATGGGTTGACTGACCTGATGGTCTGTTATTAAAAGAACAAGTAAACAGATGAAATAAGGTTCATTAACCACTTAGCACAATATCTAGCATATAACAACTACTCAATAAACATTAACTGCTATCATTTTTTATTATCTCCCATCTGTCAAATGGTTGTCCTACCTATGATTAAAAAATAATAACAATGCTGAAATAAATAACTAACATTTATTGAGCCAGGAAATGTGCAAAGTTATTTACATAAGTTATCTTATTTAATTCTCACATAATAACATTCTTATTTTGCAGGGGGAAAAGACTAAAGCTGAAAATGTGTAAGTAACTTGCCTAAGATCACCTCTGCTAAGTGGTAGAGTTGGGATTTGAAAGTATATCTAATTTCAAAGCATGCATTTTTTCTACTATATTAAAGAACTCTTCTAAGCACCAAAAATCAATGACTTCCAACTATTGCTTGGTTTATAAAAATTTGGTGATTAAAAAATCCATCAAGAGAACCAAGATGGCAGAGGCGTACAAGAGCTACACCAATCTTCTCCCAACACCAAACTGGAATTACAATTTAATTGGGGAGAAATCATCTGGAATAACCAACAGAACACCAACTGGAGAGAAGTCTTATAACCACAGACAGAACAGAAGAGCTGATTCATCACAATGTGACCAGTAGGAAGTGTGGAGACATGAGAGGCTGGCGGGGTTCCCATGGGTGGCAGCTGAAGGGACTGAGAAACATCTCAGCAGCCGAGGTCTCCACCTGAGAAGGGTGGGATCTAAACCCTCAACTGGGCTTCCCAGCCTACAGCAGCAAAGCTGAAAGTAAAACAGCACCCAGCTGTGAAAAGCAGAAAGCCGCCAGGTTTAGCTGGTTTGACAGAGAGACTGAGTTCTTAAAGGGACCATGCACAAAAATACAGAGGCACCCACTTACGGTGGGCTCCAGTAGAGAAAGGGCAGAGTGGACTAGAGAAGCTTGGGGACAGTTTGAGGCAGTGGCTTTAGAGGGAAAATTGAGGGAGCAGCCCTTAAGTCCAGTGCAGACCCATCCCCATACAGCCAGCAGACCATTCTTGTCCAAAGGGCGGGAGCCTGAGGGGAAGCCACAGCCCCACCCATAGGAATTAATCCACCCCACCCAGCAGTGCCAAAACCTGACCTCAGACCAAAGGTTGATTGGATTAACAACTAAATTCATCTGCCCCACACAGAGGTGCCTAAAACTGACCACTGGTCATAGACTGGTTGGATTAACAACTAAAGGAGACAAAGACAGTGGCTCTCTGGTAGTCTCCAAATGGCTGACTAGGCCCAGACTGGGACACCAGCTGATGTCACCAAGCCCAGAGCCAGGAAGTAAGAAAAGTGCACCTCTATAGCACAGAAGGTCACACCACTAAGACAGTAAGTCAAAGCAGACAAATCCAAGAAGCAGAAACACACAAGAGTCACCTAAAATGGGGAGACAAAGAAACAAACCCTCAGCAAAAAACAGAGGGATCCCCAGGAAGAGTGCAAAATGAAATAGAGGCAAGCACACTATCAGACATGGAATTCAAAATAATGATGATAGAGAAGCTCAATGAGCTCAGCCAGTTCAAAGAAAACTACCAACAACTCCAGGGGAACTACAAAGAACTCCAGGGAAGCTACAAGGAACTTACTGAGAATTATACCAGCATTAAAAAGGACATAGAAACCATCAGTAAGAACCAGGAGGAAATGAATAATATAATTTCTGAATTGAAGAATACAGTAGAAGGAATCAAAAGCAGGCCAGAGAAAGTGAAGGATCTGATTATCAAACTGGAGATCAATGTAGAAAAAATTCCCAGGCAGTGCAACAAAATGAAAAAAGACTGAAAAAGAATGAAGACGTTTTAAGAGAGCTGCAGGACAACATGAAACATAATAACATCTGTATCATAGGGTTACCAGACGGAGAAGGAGGTGCAAAGGATAGAAAACCTGTTTGAAAAAGTAATGACAGAAAACTTCCCTAACTTGAGGAGAGAAAAAGTCATGCAAGCTCAGGAAGCACAGAGGGTCCCAAGGAAGATGAACCCAAACAGGCTCACTCCAAGACACATCATCATTAAAATGGCAAATTTGAAAGACAAGGAGAGGATCCTAAAAGCAGCAAGAGAGAAACAGCTAATAACATGCAAGGGGGCTCCCATAAGGTTATCAGCTGATTTCTCAACAGAAACACAAGCCAGAAGGGAATGGCAAAAAATATTTCCAGCAATGAAAAACAAAGGCCTGCAACCAAGAATACTCTACCCAGCAAGGCTGTCATTCAAAATGGAAGGTGAAATAAGGAGTTTCCCAAATAAAAGAAGGCTAAAAGAATACGTCTCCACCAAACCATCATTGCAGGAGATGCTAAAGGGTCTGCTTTAAGAAGATGATGAAACACAGAGACAGAAACACAGGTACAAAGGTAAATGGATTAAATGCACCAATCAAAAGATGTAGGGTAGCTGAATGGAAAAGAACCAACTTTAACATATGAATGGTTTAAAATGATCTTGCTATAAATAGATTTTACTAAATAAGGTATAATTTTATATATTACTTGTATCTGCATTACTGCAGGTTAAGTTTTTTTATATTGGAATTATTTCACAATATGGGAAAATCATGTTACTTGCAATAACTCAGAAAAATCGAATGCAATTAAAGAAGAAGAAAAAGGTAAGAAAATGTGGATGTATATTACATAGAATACATGCTATCTTTCTTATTCAGTTACAAAATATGTGCTTATTTTTTTGGTGTGTAATACATAGATTTTGTTAGCAATTTATGTTTTAAAAAGCAACCAACTGGTTGTTGGTGTGTTGTGAAATCGTTAGGTTAGAAAAGATGCTGAGAATGAAGACCAGTTTGGATGGAAGTTAGAAACTACTAAACTACATGATTCATATACATAGGCAATATATATTCTCATATTAGCACATAAATTAGATAAGATTCCTTTCACATAATTCTGGGGTTAGTTTAGGACCACACAGGAAGTCAACCACAAGTTCAAAAAATAGCTAGAATACTATTCTACAAAATTATTTAAATCCTAGGGATTTTTATTTTTTACTTCAATTTAGTAGACATAATTTCTACTCTGAGGACCAGCTGAACACTTCAAGTGCCATTATTTCTGAAGGCTTCAACTTGTAAAACAAATGTAGAGGAAAAACAGAGGGTATTGAAGGAATTAAGGCCTGTGCACAGCCAAAAAAAAAAAATCAAAATCAATCTACTATTTTAGATGGAAAACTCCAAAAGGAATAAGTTGTAGTTCCAGTAGCTTAAAATAAAGTTGCGTTATATTATTGGAGAGGGTAAAATCTGACTCAGAAACCAAATTTCATTTTTTACTATGGGTTGGGCACTGTCTCTAGGACTACTTTCACAAAAGTGAGTTCTGCAATACACCATTTCTGAGATATATTTCACAAAAATAGCATTACAGAGTAAAATAAGTATTAAGGAAAAAAACTGCTTAATTTGCTGCAATATATCTAAAATACTATTATTTAACATGTAATAATTATATAAGCTATTGGTATATTTTAATTTTTTTGTATTAATTCTTCAAATTATAGTATGTACTTTTAATATGTGTAAAAATATGTATGTGTGTAAATGTATTTTTGCATGCATTTGGTAATATTGCAACTCATAATACTGAAAAAAGCAATTCTTTAAACAAATGAATTAACATAGGCATTTTGGAATAATGAAAAGAAAACTTTGTATTATATGATTTGAGAAGCTGACAGAAGGCAGTAATTAAATGGTGAATTGTCTGGATGTGAAAGGTAAAAAACAAGTATACATTGGTGGTTACAGAATAGACAGGGGGATGTTAAGAAGAATAAAGGCAATGGAGAAGGCAAAGAACTTATCTGCATGACACATGGACATGAACTAAGTGGGGCATTGCCAGAGGAATGGGGCACTGGGTGGAGGGGGGCAAAGAGGGGGAAATTGGGACAACTGTAATAGCAAAATATATAAAATATATTTAAACCAAAAAAATTTAAATAAAATAAATCTGAAAAATCCATCAAAAGTCAATCTGTGCATGGCTGTGTGGTAGGTGCTATGAAGAGTACAAGATGAACAGGACATGGCCCTTATCTTCCCTTAAGCTGGCAGCATTAAGGGATCATTTCATTTAGGTCAGTTTCCTTGGGCCTCTTTTCTGATATGATTCTAGAATTGAGTAGTCATTTCTCTGACTTTCCCATCTTTATAAATTGTTCATTTAGAAACTGTTTCTAAAGAACCACATTTGCTAAATTAATAGTGCTAAGGAAGGCTGATTATCTTATCACAGTAAATTGTTAGCATCTATGCTTAGGCTTTTTAATTAGTTTGAAATTATCATTGCTAAGTAACCCTTTAGGTAACACAAGAACAAAGCTTTTAAAAACATTTGCTGACAGCCTACAAAGTACCCTCAAAAGCCCACCCATGTTAAAGGATTTATTTTAAAGAAAGGTTAAAATTTATAGGAAATTATCCCACTCTACCATCTGTAAAAAAGGTCTATTATATAGAATGCCTGCCATGTTACATGATGCTTGATATATAAGCTAATATTAAGTACAGGTTGTGAGGTATGAGGATTTTTAAAATTCTAAATTACTTGAAAGATCACTGTCATTGGCTCACAGTTTGGAAAAAAAATTCTGAGAAACTAGGAATCCAGTAGTTTCTGTTTACATGGAACAAAAATATTTAAATTATTTTTATACTAACATAAATTTATAGCAGTGCTTTTTCCATGCCCTTAGAATGAAGCAATATTAGCATAATAAAAAATCACACAATTTTTATTGCATTTATTGCCATTTCTCATGCTCTTGGTTTTTGTGGTTTCAGAAATCAGAAAATAAAAGGCTTAATCACACTTTTCACATTGATCAGTAAAAGAGAATGTGGGCAACCACTTTTATATATAAAATGTACCTGTTTACTTTCCTGCTCAGTTATGTGAAAATTTATATTTGAAGTCAGGGCAGAAGTTTTATGAACAAACAAATAATTTTCCATCTCAGAACCATTCAAAAATCAGGTTTTTCTACTTTACCAAGACTTCTGCTCTTCATCTAGTTTCTCTGTCTACCAGGCAAACAGGTATTTTATCTGTTGCTTAGGTTACTTGGAGCCAGACATTCTTCTTAACAAAAGAGCATTAAATTGTTCAAAGGCCAATTAGGAGATGAATGACTGAAAGTCTGGGTAATAGATAAAATTCTGCTCAAATCATATGTAGATAAAAAAGCAAACTACCTTCATTAATAGTAAGGACCCACAAATACTAATGAATGGGGATTCATGGTATCACTTCAACATGCATCATTTCCATATCCATTTTTTTTTTGAGATTATGAAGTAATTGCAAAGTTATGGTGGTGAAGGGAAGAGAAATCCCACTAACCTAATGCTATGGACTCTTCTCTGTGGAAAGTCTTCTTTGCCCTTGTAGTAATATCTTTGGAGTACAGTGATTTACAGTTTATGGTCTAGACCACCAACTTCCCCACTCAAGTCTGGCCTTTTTCCTGCCTTATCTAACATTTTTTGTCCATACTTACTAGATTTCTGGATGATCAGCTGGGCAAGTTATATTTTGTGTTACAGAAAAAGAAATGCATTCAAATGCTTCAGTGTGCAGAAGGGAGGGGAAAGAGGGAAGAAAGGCAAAGAAAGGGAACAATTTATTCAAGGAACTAGTATAAATGACCCATGGACATGGACATGTGGGGTTGACTGTGGGAGAGGGGATAGGGAGGGTGGGGCAGGGGAGAGCAGTTTGGGGGGGGGAATGGGATAAATATAATATAACAATAAAATAATTAAAAGATAAAAAAGAAACGCAAAGTATTTTGAAATGTTGGGATGATTGAGTTGAGTTGCAGGGGATGAAAGGCAACAAGCATAAATGTAAGGTTCTCAACTCTGGCCTGAATAACTCAATTGGGCACACTTGGTATAGAGAAGTCATTGTATGTAGCAATCTGTGTAGCCAAAAATGTAGGGATTAAGGGAAGATGGTCTAGCGTCTTTTTTTTTTTTTGCCTCTGACTGCTATACTACATAGAATTTTGACAGATGGATAAAAGAAAAGTAAGAAAAGAAAAATATTGAAATGTATTCTGAGGGAGATTAAGAAGAGGCAAGGGAAAAAATAGGGAAAATAAAAGGAAAGGGAAAAAGAAGTGGCAAAATGGAGAACTGGGGAAAGGAAAAAAGGAGAACCATAATAGAGGATCTATCATCTGAAACAGATTAGAATTACAGTCTCAGAGACCACACAAAAGTTCAGGCTTCTCAGCATCCCTCCATTCTATCCTTTCCATGCATGTCCCTTTCCCATGTCAAGACCTGAAACAACATGTGGGATTGACTGGGGGAGGTGGATAGGGTGGGGAAGGGGAGAGCAGAGGGGGGGGGAAATGAAATGAATGCAATACAACAAAAATAAAATTAAAAAATATCTGAAACAGTTCCATTCCCACAGTATAGGTAGCTAAAATGAAAAGTGAGTAAAGGATACTGATCTTTGGTTGAGAATAGTTTCTAGTAATACATGAATTCTGGCTGCGATGTTCTTTTTACATTTTTACTGAATATATTGAGGCGACATTGGTTAATAAAATTGTATAAATTTCAAGTGTACAACTCTATAATACATCATATTTATATTGTATTGTATATTCACCACCCAAAGTCAAATCTCCTTCCATCACCATTTATCATCTCTTTGCCCTCTTCTACCTCCCTCTACCCTGTTTCCCTCCTGTAATCATCATACTGTTGTTTCTGAGATTTTTTTCCTTAAAACATCACAAATTTAATTTTTTTTCTTATTGAGGGAACAAGTATAACCACTATATCAACACAGTAGATAAATGGATCTGACTTTTTGTTTTAGAGAACTTGAAACAAAGTATTTCCAACAATAGACAAGGAGATCCCAATCTAGGTCATAATCTCTGTCTCAAAGGCCCCTAAACATGTATTTACTTAATGTGTCAATAAATAATGTCAAAATAAGAATGTTTACACAGTGAACCAAAATGTGAACTTCAGTATCTCTTGATTTTCTTTATAAACTGTAATTGTTTAATGCTACAAACACACTTAAATTGGTTTTTAGATCTTATTGGGATTTGAATTTAAATTGCATTACTTTATATAGTTTTGAATTCTTAAAACTTTTAAGAGGGAGTAATGAGGGTGGGTGTTAGTATTATGGGGTAACATACAGAAATGAAACCTAATATTCAGATTGTAATTTTAACTTTCCAAAACACATTTATATCTCTGTCATTCAATTACTTAAAAATCCTTAAAGTGCACAGGAAGAAGTCCAAACTTTGGAAAAGATGAAATGAGGTACTGAAAAAGTCAAGTGGCTTATCTTTGCAATCTCTGGTGGCTATTGATAGATGTGGAGCCCTTGTGATCATTTCACTATCTTTCTAAAAGTGTGCTCCTCAGAATGCTATTGTGTATTAAAATTTTCTACAGGAAAGGGAACCATGGTTAAAGAAATTTAAGACATGGGGTAGTGATAATTGCTTTAGAGATTCACAATAATCATTATAATATTGAAGGCTCTAAAGAAATCTTGTATTAAGGAAACATGTTAAACTTTTTCCTATGAAACACACTGAAAAAAATTACTCTGGGTTTATGCTGCTCCTACAGTGGGCTATATCTGAATTTTATGTCTTCTATCCAAAGTAGTATCAAAAGAAGGAAAAACAAGTTAAAGATCAGAGAGTTTACTCCAATTTGGACATCAGGAAATGTAAGTATTTAATTTCCTATGCCTGAAATGAGATTTTTATTTTGTGGATCTCATTAAATTCTGTGCTTCAAATCACTCAAGGGCAAATGCTAAGACATTGTTTAGCATATTATAACATATCAAATTGTACTCAGAGCTAGGCCTCGGTCAGGGCAACTTTTCTGTTTTCAGAGAGCTTGGTTAGGTTTTGGAGATTTGAGGCTTGTTGCTTTCATTTAATGTTAGATTGGGGTGAAGGGATTGGAATGTTTGCTTGAAAACACTGTCTTTCCCATAAGGCAAGTTTGATGCTTTCTGAAGGACAGCCATGGCTTGTT
The DNA here is from genome assembly GCA_004026585.1 of Noctilio leporinus. Lineage (NCBI taxonomy): Eukaryota > Metazoa > Chordata > Mammalia > Chiroptera > Noctilionidae > Noctilio > Noctilio leporinus. The sequence goes on from PVIW01010039.1 coordinate 37,701, forward strand.
AGTTTTATGTTTTGTTTTATATTTCACTTTTCCTACAAATACTGTTGAATATAAGAAAGAGAATTTCTGTTTTCCTTGGGCATATGATACACTTACATATTAAGAGAGTTTAAAAATAGCAAAATTACTATCCATTAGTTTTTGGAAGGGCTCAGTGCTCTAGGGAAGCTATCTTTAGTTAATATCACCAGAAGCTTTTCATTTTAAACCATTTTTCCATAAAAGTAGAAGACTCTTCTACTCATGGAAAGGCATTGAGGCTTTTCAAAATCATTCTATTATTGAGTCAATGGTTTTTGTCTCTTCAGAGTAATTGGTTGCTTGTTTCTTGGACCCTCTTTGAATCTCAAAGGGATAGATATTCAGGCAAAACTAAAGATGTAGGGTTTAGTACCCTGTGGTCTCCATTTAGAATGCAAATTTCTTTTCAAGAATTCCAGAGAGTGTTAGCTACCTTCCCAGGGGAGGGCAGTTTACCATCCCTTACCTAGCAGCTGGGGACTCAGAGTTTGAGAGAAGCAATGTGCATTATCAGAGAAGTAAAGTACATTATCAGCTATCTGTGCTATTATATGTAGAAACCTTGGATGTCTGATTCTCCAGGGAATCAGCAAGACTTTTTCTTACCCATGCTAAACAAACAAACAAAAAACAAACAAACAAACAAACAAAAAACCCTGCTGAATGTGGGGAAGTTAATTCTATTAGAAAACCTCAGCCCTAATTTTGCTCTTTTATTTTCTTTCCACAGTAGAGAAGTAATTCCAAAAAGTGAAGTAGTTCTGATTAGTGGTGAAGTCTAGAAACCTTCAGCTCCAATTAAAATGTGTTTTTAGTCATTTTTGTGTGGTATTGGCTGCAATATAAAAACAAGTTAAATTTCTCTTTATTTTTGATCATGGATTTGTCTCTTGAATTATTCTATTCACTAGCAAATCCTGGCACAGCTTTTTGGGCTGCCAGTGGAGGAGGTGTTCACCAGCTTCCTAATTATCACCCTGTTAAGCTACACATCTGTGATGGAATTACCCTCAAATCACCATATTGAAGCTTGAACCCCATGAAACCTATGTTATTGTCATGAAAGTCAAATTTAAAAATGATATAAAATGATTACAGTTGTCTTCATGAAAGTCATTTGTTCCTTTAGTATTCTTTGAAGCAGTCAGCAGCAGAGGTATATGTCGGGGAGTCATTGTGGAGCAATTTATTTATTAACAGCTTATTGAGGTACATTATACATACTATAAAATTCACCCATTTTAAATGTACAATTTGATGATTGTTAGTATAGTTACATAGTTAACTATCACCATAATTCAATTTTGGAACATTTCCATCATCCTAAAAAAAAAAAAAAAAAAAAAAGACGAGAAAAACGACCTATTAACCATCACCCCCGATTCTTATATTCAATGCTAGGCAACAAGCAATCTACTATCTGTTTCTATAGATATGCCTTTTCTGGACGTTTCATATAAATGGTATTTGCACCAGGTAACACTTTGTGTCTAGCTTCTTTCATTTAGCTTGTTTTTGAGGTTCATCCAAATTGCTGTATTTGTCAGTACTTCACTCCTTTATTGCCAAATAGTATCCCATTATATGGATATACCACAATTTTGTTTATCCATTCATCATTTTATGGGCATTTGGCTTGTTTCACATTTTGACTATTATGACTAATCCTGGTATAAGCATTAATATACCAGACTGTGTAGACATGAAGAATTTATATTAAACAATGAAAGCAGATTAAAAATTAGTTTTGACCCTCATCTTCAGCCAGAACATTGTCATTAGTGGAGTTTCCAATATTTGCAGATTCAATGGCAGTTACATAAAAGTGCCGATTATTACAATGATAATTAATACAAAATTTATATACATTCTCAAGGATTTTACAAAAATCTGGGGTTTTATAAGAATTTTTAGGTTGAGTCATTTTCATGTCCACTGGCAACAAGCTTAGCATTTTCCAGCTGGTACAAAGGATGTCAAGGATTAGAGTGCTTGCTGGCTTGAGTTTAGAGGACTGGTCTGGAGCTTAAGAATTCTGTCTTCCTTTTCTATAACTCTCTTTGCTGCCCTGGGAAAATCTTGGCACCACACTCCTCAGTTTTCTAGTCTTCAAAATGGGGATAAATTATTCTCGTACAAATTCCAAGGTGGTTATGAGGTTAAATATATTCAGGCATTTAAAGCACCTCAAGTGAAAGGTGATACACAATATAAGTATAAAGAGTTTTTGTTGGCAAAGATGAAAGGAATGTTTAATCAGCCTCTTGTTCTTTCTGGAAAACTTAAAAAATAGATAAAACCACAAAGTTTAATTTTGTGCATTTGAGCAGGCAAAAATGTGACATTCTTTCCCACCAAGGCCAAAAATGTTCATTATTTCAGTAATGTTAAGCCCTTTATTGGAGGAAGTTTTCTGAGTTTCCAAGAGCTTTCCTAACTATGTTCTAAAATGAAATCCTTTTGCCTTTTTATCAAAGCACAGCAACATTTAGTTAACAGCAGAAAAAGTAAAAGTTCTATAGAAAGAAATTAATCCAATAAGTAATTAACCAACAAGTCCTCAACAAGGTGTTTCTGGCTTTAAGTAATTTACTCTTCTGAGGGGCTTCAAAGAGAATTAACAGTGCAGAAATTATGCATTATTTAATTTTAGTATGCCATGTCTATTTCCATTCAAGATCGGTATCTGGCCTGTGAATATCCTTTTTAAATGGTATAAAATTTTGACACTTACAGAGTTATAAAAATAAACATAGGTTAAAGATTTTATTTAACTCATAATGAGAAAACCAGGCAGATGTTATAACCAATTCAAAGGGAATACCAATAACAGACACATATATGGATCTGGAATGTTCAAATAAATGTGTAAATGGAGGCTAAATGTGGCTCTACAGTGTAAAAATGAAGTCAATTAGACCTCTTCCAGACAGGCCTCTAGAATGCTCAGAAAATATTTTTTTTTCTATTTTTTTATTGTTGTAATGTAATTGTTTCATTTTTCCCTCATTGCTCTCCCCTGCCTCACCCTCCCAGTCCCCTCTCCCACAGTCAATCCCCAGCTCATTGTCTATGTCCATGGGTCTTTCACATTAGCCCCTCCACTAAACCCTTACCCTACTTTTCCCCTTCCCCCCCTAGTCACTGTCATTCTGCTTTTTTTTTTCTTTCCCCATGTCTGGTTTCATTCTGCTCATCTATTAGTCTCCTGTATTAAGTGAGATCATATGGTATTTGTCTTTTGCTGCCTGGCTTATTTCACTAAGCATGATACTCTACAGTTCCATCCATGCTATTGCAAATGGTAGGAGGTCCTTCTTTTTCTCTGCTGCATAGTATTCCATTGTGTAAATGTATGAAAGTTTATTAATCCATTCATCCACTGATGGGCATTTAGGCTGCTTCCAGCACTTGGCTATTGTAAACAGTGCTGCTATGAACATAGGGGTGCATAGATTCCTCTGAATTTGATGTTTTAGGATTCTTTGGGTATAATCCTAGCCGTGGAATTGTTGGGTCATAAGGCGGTTCTATTTTTAGTTTTGTTTTGGAAATTCCATACTATTTTCCATAGTGGCTGTGCCAGTATGCAGTCCCACCAGCAGTGCATCAGTGTTCCTTTCTCTCCACATCCTCACTAGTACTTGTTGTTTGTTGATTTGTTGATTATGGCCATTCTGACAGGTGTGGGGTGGTATCTCATTGTGGTTTTAATTTGCATCTCTCTGATGGCTAGTGATTGTGGAGCACCCTTTCATATGCCTATGAGCTCTTTGCATGCCCTCCTTGAAGAAGTGTCTGTTTAGGTCCTTTGCCCAGTTTTTAATTGGGTTGTCTGTCTCCCTTGTGTTGATACATATAAGTTCTTGACATATTTTGGAGAGTAAACCCTTATTTCCGGTGTCATTAACAAATATGCTTTCCCATATGGTTGGTTCCCTTTAAATTTTGCTGATGTTTTCTTTAGCTGAGCAGAAGCTTTTCAGTTTGATAGTCCCAGTTGTTTATTTGTTCCTTTATTTCCCTTGCCCTGGGAGAGATATCAGTGAAACTATTGGTGTGTGAGGTATCTGCCATTTTTCTGCCTGTGTTTTTTCTTAGGACTTTTATGGTGGCACTGCTTATGTTTAAGTCTTTAATCCATCTTGAGGTTTTTCTGGTGTATGGTGTGAGTTGGTGGTCTAGTTTAATTTTTTTTGCATATTCCTTTCCAATTCTCCCAACACCACATGTTGAAGAGGCTATTTGCACTCTTTTTCATGTTCCTTCCCACTTTGTCAAGTATTTGTTGTCCATAGAGTCCTTGATTTATTTCTGGGCTCTCTATTCTGTTCCATTGATCTGTATGGCTTTGTAATATAGTTTGATATCTGGTATTGTGATTCCTCCTACTTTGTTCTTCTTTCTTAAGATTGCTGTAGCTATTTGGGGTCATTTTTGGCTCCATATACATTTTTAAAGATTTTTTTCTAGGTCTGAAATATGATATTGGTATTTTAACAGGGATTGCATTGAATCTGTAGATGGGTTTGGATAGTATGGACATTTTAATGATGTTAATTCTGGTTCGGTTCCCATTCAGGGCACATAACCAGGTTGCAAACCAGGTCTCCAGCCAGGTCCCCAGCTGGAGGCAGGTGAAAGACAACCATATATTGAAAAAATAATAATGTTAATTCTTCTCATCCATCAACATGGCATATGCTTCCATTTATTTTTATCTTCTTTCATTTCTTTCTTCAGTGTTCTGTAGTTTTCTGAGTACAGGTCTTTTACCTCCTTGGCTAAATTTATTCCTAGGTACTTTATTTTTCTGGTTACTACAGTAAATGGGATTTGTTTTCTAGTTTTTTTCTCTGATGTTTTATTGTTGGTGTATAAAAATGTTTTAGATTTTTGGATATTGACTTTGTATCCAGCTATTTTGCCAAATTCACTTATTAGTTTGAGTAGCTTTTTGGTGGTTGCTACAGGATGGGTGTGATAAATTGGCAATAATGTTGCATCTCCTTATTTCATGTGTTTCAACTATGTTTCTAAGTTTATGATTTAACATTGTTTTGGATATAAAGTATTAAATTCTGAGAGCAACATTCATGCTGAAGGAATATGATGTTAGAGCAACCATAATTTCTGGACTGCATGCAGGGCAAACTGCTAAAGAAATTGCGGACTTCAATAACATCTCTTTACGTACAGTTGACAACATGAACAAGGTATATGATGCTGATCCTGATGTTGCCACACCAACAAGGAAAATGCATGAGGTACACAAGGGTCACACAAGTCCAGATATTGTACACAGAATCCAGGAGATCATCAATGAAGATGCAGGAAAGTCAATGTGCTCCATAGGAAGAGAACTGCAGATGTCAGATGCAGTGATCCACAATATTATTATTGAAGATATCAGATACAGATTGTATGTTCTTAGAAGAGGCCAGTTTATGACACAGCAAACAAGGGAAAGGTGCTTTGGAAAAGCAAGGAAACTGCTAATAAAATTGAAAAATCCAAAAGAAAAAAATCCCTCTCATTTTCTTCTCCAATGCAAAGAATTTTCAGGACCAAATAGTCAACAGAAGAAACAATAGGTGGCTCTGCAAAAAGGGGATGGATGTAATACAACAATAAAGTTAAAAAAAAAAATAGGTGGCTCTGTGAGAATCTCAAAGAAGTCCCAATTGTCATGAAAATGAAGTTTCCTGCTACAGTGATGGTGTTAGGTGTTTTCAGCAATGAAGGAGATATCATGACCCCACATTTGTTTCCACATGGCTTAAAGGTGACTGCTGATGTTTACCTTGATGGTTTGAAAGAAGTTGTTGTACTATGGATGAAGCAAGTTGCAAAGGAATGTCATTTATCTTCCAACAAGATGGTGCACCAGCACATAACTCCGAAAAGGTGCAAGAATGTCTCAGTGTCAATGTTCCTGAATTCTGGTCAAAGGAAATCTGGCCACCTAGTTCACCAGATCCAAATCCTTTAGACTACTATGTATGGAACATTTGTGAGAGAGAAGTTAATAAACAACCTCATTCCAATAAAGAATCTGTTAAAGCTAAGACTGAAAAACACGATATCCATGGATAAAGAAAACTTAATTAAAGTGTGCTCAAGATTCCAAAGTCGAATCAAGTCTATTATTGCAGCAAATGGAGACTTCTTTGAACAATTTAAAAAATAATGACTATGTTTATGTATTTACATATAAGACTAAATTTATTTCAAAATATAACACTTTTGTAATATGTTGTTTATGTTACTAAAACTTTGCCGCTTTATTGAATGCACCCTGTATAGGGTTTTCTACATACACTATCATGTCATCTGCAAATAATGACAGTTTTACTTCCCCCTTTCCCATTTAGATGCCTTTGATTCCTTTTCCTTTTCTGATTGCTGTGGCTAGAACTTCCCAAACTATGTTGAATAGAAGTGGAAATAGTAGACAGCTGTACCTTGTTCCTGATCTTAAGGGAAAGGCTTTCAATTTTGCTCATTGAGTGTGATGTTGGCTGCAAGGTTCTCATATATGACCTTTATTATGTTGAGGTTTGCTCCCTCTATTTCCATTTTGCTGAGTGTTTTTATCACAAATAGTTGCTGTACTTTATCAAATTCTTTTCAGCATCTATTGATATGATCATATGGTTTTTGTCTTTCATTTTGTTGATGTGGTGTATTACATTTATTGATTTGAGAATATTGTACCATCCTTGCATCCCTGGGATGAATCCTGCTTCATCATGGTGTATGATCTTTTTAAGGTATTGCTGGATCTGGTTTGCCAATATTTTGTTGAGAATTCAGCATCTATGTTCATCAGATATATCGGCCTGTAGTTTTTTTTCATTGTGTCTTGACCAGGTTTTGGGATTAGCATGATACTGGCCTCATAGAAAGAGTTTGGGAGTCTTCCCTCTTCTTGGATTTTTTTTGGAATAGGTTGAGAAGGATAGGAGTTAGTTCTTCCCTAAATGTTTGGTAAACTTCACCTGTGTAGCCATCTGGTCCGTGGCTTTTGTCTGCCAGGAGGTTTTTGATTACTGCATCAATTTCACTAGTTATCAGTCTATTCAGGCTTTCTGCTTCTTCCCAATTCAGTTTTGGAAGATTATAAGTTTCCATAAATTTATTCATTTCCTTAAGATTGTCGAATTCTTTGTCATATAGTTGTTCATAGTAATTTTTTACAATCCTTGTATTTCTGTGGTATCAGTTGTGATTTCTCCTCTGTTGTTTATGATTTTATTTATTTGGGTCCTCTCTCTTTTTTTCTTAATGAGTCTGGATAATGGCTTGCCAATTTTGTTTCTTTTTTTTTAAAGATTTTATTTATTATTTTTAGAGAGAGGGGAAGGGAGAGAGACAGAGAGGGAGAGAGACATCAATGTATGATTGCCTCTCACCTGCCTCCAGCCATGGACCTGGCTGAAGACCTGGCTTGCAACCTCATTATGTGCCCTGGCTGGGGAATCGAACCAGCAACCTTTGGGTTCGCAGGCCAGCACCTTATCCATTGAACCACCAGCCAGGCAATTTTGTTTATCTTTTCAAAGAACCAGCTCCTGGATTTATTGATTCTTTGAAGTGTTGTTTTTGTCTCTATGTCAGAATATACAGTTTAAGAAATTATCATTCAGTGAATACCAGTGTAACCAACACTCCATGGGCTCTCCCAATCACAATCACTTACCATAATATTAAATTAATAGAATCTTTTTCTGAACTTCATGTTTGTGAGATACATCTAATTTGTTGTGTGTTCATTTAAGTCACTCTGCAATATTCCACAATTTATCCAATCTACTTTTGGTGAATGTTTGAATTATTTCCAGTTTGGGTCTTTTACGAACATCTATGTACATGTCTTTTGATGCACTTACATATGCATTTCTGATGGATTTTTACTCGAGTACTATTCTGTATTAGTTTAGCAATTGTTCAATTTTAGCAAATACTGCCAAATAGCCAATTTACTGTCCCATCAGCACTGTCTAAGGGTTACTCTTGTTCACATTCTCTCTGACATCTTTTCTAGTTTTAGGCATTGTGATGGGTTAAAATGTAAACATAATGGTATTTCATTGTTGTTTTAATTTGTGTTTCCTTCATTATTAATGATATTGCATATATTTTTCATATACTTATCAATCATTTGAATCTCCTCTTAATTAGTGTTTTGAATCCTTTCTCATTTTTCTAGTGGGTTGTCTGATTTTTTCCTGTTGATTTGTAGGAATTATTTATGTATGCTGAATACAAGCCCTTCATCAGTTGGACATTTTATAAACATCTCTTCCCAGTCTGTGGCTTGCCTTTATACCCTTTTAATGATGTTTCTAATGAACAGAGTTATTACTTTTAATATAATCAGAGTTATTAGTTTTTCAGAATTATTAGGGTTTCTATTTTTTTAAATTTTATTGTTGTTGTATTACATCCATCCCCTTTTTGCTCCCCTCTGTCCCCCTCCCCACCCATCCATTCCCCCCAAAGTCAATCACACCTGTTGTCCATGTCCATGGTTCCTTTATACTAGGTTCTTGTCTAAGCTGCTCCCCTTCTTTGCCTCTGCCTCCCCCCTCCCACCAACACCGTTCCCCCTGACCACTGAAGGCCTATTCCTTGTATTCATACACTTGGTTCTTTTTGCTTGTTGTTAGCATTGCTCATTATTGTCCCATAATGGGTGAGATCATATGATATTTGTCCTTCACTGACTGGCTTATTTCACAAAGCATAATACTTTCCAGTTCCATCCATGTTGTTGCAAAGGGTACAAGTTCCTTCTTTCTTTCTGCTATATAGAATTCCATTGTGTAAATATACCAAATATTTTTGATCCAATCATCCAGTGATGGGCACTTAGCCTGTTTCCAGCACATGGCTATTGTAAATAGTGCCGCTATGAACATAGGTGTGCATAGGTTCTTATGAATTGGTGTTTCAGGATTCTTTGGGTATAGTCCAAGTAGTGGAATTGCTGGATCAAAAGGCAGTTCCATTTTTAGTGTTTTAAGGAAACCTCATACTGTTTTCCACAGTGGCTGCACCAGCCTACATTCCCACCAACAGTGTATGAGGGTTCCCTTTGCCCCGCATCCTTGCCAACACTTGTTGTTTGTTGAATTGCTGATGATTGCCATTCTGACAGGTGTGAGGTGGTATCTTAATGAAGTTTTAATTTGCATCTCTCTGATGACTAGTGATGTTGAGCATTCTTTCACATGCCTCTGAGCCCTTTGTATATCTTCCTCAGTGAGTTGCCTGTTCAGGTCCTTTGCCCATTTTATAATTGGGCTGTCTGTCTCCCTGGTGTTGAGTCACGTTAGTTCTTTATATATTTTGGAGATCAGACCCTTGTCTGAGGTATCATTGGCAATTATGTTTTCCCATACAGTTGGTTCCCTTTGAATTTTGCTGATATTTTCTTTAGCTGAACAGAAACTTTTCAATTTGATATAGTCCCATTTGTTGATTCGTTCTTTGAT
>PVIW01010040.1:0-47216 GCA_004026585.1 Noctilio leporinus
AACTTACACCATACACCAAAATAAACTCAAGATGGATAAAGGATTTAAACATAAGCAGTGCCACCATAAAGGTCCTGGAGAAAAATATAGGCAGTAAACTTTCAGATATCCTATGCAAAAATATGTTTACTGATACTTCACCAAGGGCAAAGGAAATCAAAGAACGAATCAACAAATGGGACTATATCAAATTGAAAAGATTCTGTTCAGCTCAAGAAAATATCAGCAAAATTCAAAGGGAACCAACTGTATGGGAACACATAATTGCCAATGATACCTCAGACAAGGGTCTGATCTCCAAAATATATAAAGAACTAATACGACTCAACACCAGGGAGACAGACAGCCCAATTAAAAAATGGGCAAAAGACCTGAACAGACAAGTCACTGAGGAAGATATATAAAGGGCCCTGAGGCATATGAAAGACGCTCAATGTCACTAGTCATCAGAGAGATGCAAATTAAAACTGCGTTAAGATACCACCTCACACCTGTCAGAATGGCAATCATCAGCAAATCAACAAATAACAAGTGCTGGCGAGGATGCGGGGCAAAGGGAACCCTCATATACTGTTGGTGGGAATGTAGGCTGGTGCAGCCACTGTGGAAAACAGTATGGGGTTTCCTTAACAAATTAAGAATGGAACTGCCTTTTGATCCAGCAATTCCACTACTTGGACTATACCCAAAGAATCCTGAAACACCAATTCATAAGAACCTATGTACACCTATGGTCATAGCAGTGCTATTTACAATAGCCAAGTGCTGGAAACAGCCTAAGTGCCCATCAGTGAATGATTGGATCAAAAAACTTTGGTCCATTTACACAATGGAATTCTATATAGCAGAAAGAAAGAAGGAACTTGTACCCTTTGCAACAACATGGATGGAACTGGAGAGTATTATGCTTAGTGAAATAAGCCAGTCAGTGAAGGACAAATATCATATGGTCTCACCCATTACGGGACAATAATGAGCAAAACTAACAACAAGCAAAGCAGAACCAAGTATATAAATGCAAGGAATAGGCCTTCAGTGGTCAGGGGAACGGGGTTGGGGGTAGGGGTGAGGCAGAGGCGGGGATGGGGAGCAGCTTAGACAAGAACCTAGTATAAAGGAACCATGGACATGGACAACAGGTGGGATTGACTTTGGGGGGCATGGGTTGGTGGGGAGTGGGACAGAGGGGAGCAAAAATGGGATGGATGTAATACATCAATAAAATATTTAAAAAAAAATCTTTCAAGAGAAACCACAATGCAACACTAACATATACTCACTAGAATGGCTAAAATGAAAAAGTCAGATGGAACCAAGTATTGGGTGAATATAGAGCAAGTAAGACATCTTTTACACTACTGGTGGGGGTGTAATTGGTACAACCACTATGGAAAACTGGCAATATCTACAAAAAATGACCATATATATATACCGTGACCCTGAGTTTATACTCAGGTAAATATCCAACAGAAATGCAGACATAAATTTACCAAAAATATGTACAAGAATGTTTATAGCAGCATATTTGTAATAGCCCCAAATAGGAAGCAACCCAAATGTCCGTCAGCAGTAAAACAGATAAAGAAAGTGTGCTAATTTATATTAAGGAATACCATACGATAACAAGTGAGTTACAGTACATGAATGAATCTCATAAATGTAATGTTGAGTTAAAGAAGCTAGATACAAAAGAGTACATATGCTGATTCATTTTTTAAAATTCTCACCTGAGGAGGATATGCTTATTGATTTTAGAGAGAGGGGAAGTGGGGGAGAGAGAGAGGGAGAGAGAGGGAAACATCAACTTGAGAAACATTGGCCTCCTGAATGCGCCCCAACCCAAGTTCAAACCCACAATCTAGGCATGTGCTTCAACTAGAATCAAACCTTCAACCTTTTGGTGTATGGATGATGGTCCAACCAACTGAGCCACCCATCCAGGGTTAATGATTCATTTAAATGAAATTCAAACACTAACTTATGGCGTTAGAAGTCAGGGTAGAAGTTAATCTTTAGAAAGGGTAGTCACTGGCAGGAATCATTCAGGAGCTTCTAGTGGGGTGGGAATGTTTTGTTTCTTGATCTGGGTCCTGGTTACTTGAGTGTATTCACTTGTGAAAATTCATGGATTCATAAAATTATGGGCACTATTTCATATGTATAAAATTCTTTTAAAGAATTATATTTATTTATTTTTAGAGAGAGGGGAAGGGAGGCAGAAAGAGAGGGAGAGAAACAAAGTGCGTGAGAGATACAAAGATTGGTTGATTCTCATATACTCGCAACTGGGGACCTGGCCTGCAACCCACGCATGTGCCTTGACTGGGAATCCAACCAGCGATGCTTTGGTTCACAGGCCAGCACTCAATCCACTGAGCCACACCAGCCAGGCCTGTATAAAAATTTTTGATAAAAAGTTTTTATAGAAGACCTCTTATAGACAAGAGATTAGAAGATGTTTTCAACCAACATCAGAAATCTAGGAGAGCAAAAAGATATTTTTGCCATTATATATATAAACACATATTTAAAAAAATATATGTATATTTATGGCAAAAGATACTGCAAACAATGTCAAAAGATGAGCAATTAGATTTGAAAAATATTTGTAATGCAGCTTATAGACAAAGTTTGATAGTTGTAATATGCAAAGAGCTCTAATCAATTGCTAAGACAAAAAAAAAAATCAATGGAGAAATAGACAATACAGATAGGCAATGAGAAGAAAAATATCCAGTTTATGGCTCACATTCATTAGAATTCACGGGAATGTAAATTAAAATAGTAAGATACTAGCATGAATCCTTCAGGCTGACAATATTAAAAAGAGCATCTACACTTATTGCATATGGGGTAAAAGTATGCTCTTAATCATTCCTGGTGGAGGTGTAAATTATTATGACCTTTTTGAAAATTAGACTGGAAAAATCCATTAAAATTAAAAATACATATGCCGTTTGACCTAACAATTCCACTCCTGGGACTCTATTCCTGAGAAATAAAGCACCCACCTTAGGGGCCCCTGTACCAGGGTATTTATTGCATCATTGATTATAGAGGTGCAAGCATGGTACCTGTGCATGCACACGTGCACACACATGCACACACGTGCCACACCCTGGAAACAAAACAAATGCCCCTCAGTAGAGAAATAGTGTGACACTAAGGGAAATAGTTTTCTCTTAGGCTCACAGTCCAGAGGCACTTTGGTAAACTGATCCTATCACCTTAAGCATGGGGCAGAGGGGATCATGTGGATGACTGGAAGCCCTCTGTTCCCTGCCCTTGGCCAGCAACACTGATCCCAGAATGGGATTTGGAGGAGGGACTGGCCACCTGGGAAGGAGACAATATCTCTCAGCAAGGCTCAAGGCTCAGATCCTGTCCCTCCTGGATCAAAGAGGGGACACCAGCAAAGGAGAATCACAGAGGTGGCTGTCACTGTCAGTCACACATACAGTGGCTTATTTAAGGTAAAACAAGGCCAAAACAAACAAACAAACAAACAAAATCCTCTGCTAATTGAGGAATAAAAGAGACATGGGATCAATAGTAAATTAAAAAAAAAAAAGCCTGTTATTTTTAAAAACCATGTCTCCCTTCTGATATTTGTGTTCAAGCCACATCTTTATCCACCCAATACTCTCTTTCTCTTAGTGAATTAAAATGTGGAGTGAACTCGCTAACTGTTCAGTCAGCGGCAGGCTGGTTTGCAAGGCAGCTCTAAGCAGGCCTTACATGAAATGGAGGCCCACAGGGTATATGTGTCAATATTGAAAATCATAAATGAAGCCAATCAACTATTAGATACAAATATCCTGTTTTTGTACCTTAAAAATATTTTTTCATAATGTCAAATATTTTTTAAAAGTATATATGGTTTTTATATGAATGGAAGTTGACAATGCTGTAAAGGTAACAGAATTGAATTGTTTTTGCACATATTTGGATATTCTGTTGATTGGCTAGTGCTGTTTAGATAAGTAATAAAATCAAGATACATGCAAAATAATAAACTATTACATATTTTTCATTAGTTTTTTCCTGCCTCCCCTATTGCAAAGTTATTTATTAATGTTTTATATACAATATTTTTGCACTTTATGTTCTATTGATGATGACAAATTAGACTATCTTTTTTTTTTAATTTTTATTTCATTATTTTTAGAAAGAGGGGAAGGGAGAGAGGCAGAGAGGAAGAGAGACTTCAATGTATGGTTGTTTTTCACCTGCCTCCAGCCACAGACCTGACTGGAGACCTGGTTTGCAACCTTATTATGTGCCCTGGCTGGGGAATCGAACCTGCGACCTTTGGGTTTGCAGGTTGGCGCCTTATCCACTGTGCTACCAGTCAGGGCCTAGACTATCTTTTTTGAGTCAATATAATTCTTAGCTATTTTTAAAAGTTAATTTCTACTTGGGGAAAGTTTCAGTAATAAGTGGATTGTCATCAAAATCTTAAAAATAAGATTTAAATTTGGGAGTAAACCATACATTGTACATATCCTATTTAAATATTTTAATGAAGTTGTATAAGACAAATTAATTGCAGAAAACATTGCAAAATATTTCACTTTCAAATGTAAATGTCTACCTCTTACGCTATAAATTTTACTATCTTTTGAAGTAATATCTAGATTCATTCAGTAATGTGAAGAATTAGAATCATGTTTGTTACTTCTATACTTACCTATATGCAGATTTAAAGGTAAAATAAAATGTGGATACTGCACAATGTTCCTTTGCCACCATGTGCAACTGTCGGCATTACACTGCTTCATGAGTTCCCCAGACCACAAGCTGGAACACAAAGAGGAGACCTGTGAGGATGGATGTGTGGCCCTACTGGGAGGTGATGCCCCACTCTGCATGGAACTACTGCATTCATGCTACCTGAGAATAAGATTTGGAAAAGTTAATTTCATTTGCCTTTCTTCTTACCTCAGAGCTCCTGCCACTCAACTCTTCCTCTTCCTCCGAAGCAATGTTTGTCTCTGAAGCTGGCTGAAATGCAACCTAGAAGCCTCTGTGACAGTCAGACATAGTTGCTTTTTGTGTTAAGGACCTTGGGCAGAAGCTGCAGGGTGCTGTTTTGGGAGCTTAAGAGTGCTGTTACCTGCAGGCTGCACGCTGCCAGCCTAGCACCAGGTCCCATGTGCTTGTAACCATTTATTTTCTGTGTATTTGCAACATGAAAACTTCTAAAGCAGAGCTTTGGAAACTTGCTGTGGTGCAAGATTGGTTTTTAATTCCCTAATTCTAAAACAAACCAATTATTTTGTAAATATCCAATAAAAATAAGTCACCAGAAAAACAAAATTAAAAAATCTACATGAAATATAAGGTTAGATTTAAAAAGATTCAACAGATAAAAGCTCACTCTCAGTTTCTGTGACTAACTCATCAAGAACCTGTAGCAGACCATTTGTGGGCTGGCACTGCTCCGCAGACCACTTGTCACAGGACTCCAGAGAGGCTTCTCTGCCTCTGTCTGGGGTGGAGGTAGGGGCACCAGAAACCCCCAGGCAGAATCTTACCTGACAGTCTCTTCAATCTCTGAGTACATTGCCTATGTCACGTGGCTATTATCTCAGGCCACCAAGTCCTATGTTCTCTCTCCATCCTGACACAGGTGCAGATCTCTAAGGGCCACCATCTCCACAAGCCTCTGTAGTCCTTGCTTCTCCCTAAGTCACATGCTATCCACACACAATAAGGGGCCTTAAGTGTCTGTCAGGCCTACTGGAGAGGCTTCTGAGCCAAGGGTCACGCTGAGGGTGATGGTGACTTTGACACAGCCAGGACCACTCCTCTGCCTGGCAGTCAGCTCCAGAGACTGTTGGGGGAGGGGCCCAGGCTCAACATGGTTCTTTCGCCATTGAACTAGGGGAATATGGCTATTTCTCTAGTGGGGCTACCTGCAGAGGGCAGGTGCATTTATGAAGCTAAGACTAAACCTCTCACCTGTCCTTACTCTGACGCTGGAACCTAGGGCTGAATTATTTCAGTTGTTGTCTCCACTGGAGGAGTCAGGATCCTATATCCAGGACAAATGGTTGTGCCATGCCATGGGAAGCAGGAATTAGGGGTATTTACGAAAGTCAGACCAGAAAGCCTGTAGTCAGGCTCCAGGTAGGCAGATAGTAAAAGAAAGCCATGTACAGCTGGTCAGAACTGCTGTCCTCCATGGTGGGAGAGCTAACAGAAGGGGAAAGAAGTTTCCCAGAATGCTGTGGGCTTTCTCAGTGGAGGCAGGAATCCCTCCCTGGATGGGGTCAGCAGCAATTCCAGAGCTCACAACGGGCTGCCAGAACTCCTGCATGGGACAGATACATGCCTCTAAAATCATTCACATTTTTTTTTTTTTATCATCCACATTATTTTTTATGACCCAATTTAAGTGTTCTATTCTTGTCATTTCCCCTTCTTCTAGATATTTTTGCAGTGGACTTAGCTTTATTCATTACTAACTGCTGGCAATTCATGTAAGCTTTCTCCTTTAGTGTTTTAAAATTACAGAAGGAATTCAGAAATATACAAAATGAAAGTCTGTCTTCATCATGGCAATGTTCTGTGCTCCTTAACACCACTCCCAAGAGTGAAGGATTTTAACTAGCTTGAACAGTATGACCTTCCTGTGCCTGTCTACACATTGACAAATGCCTGTCTCTCCCATCACCCCCTCTAGGGGAGGCACTGTTTTGAGTAACCATATGCAGAGAACCTACCAGAGAGGAATTGAAGCCTCTGGCCAGCAGCCATATGAGTGAGTTTGGAACCAGGCCCCACTCAAGCCTTCAGGTAAGACTGTAGCCCTGGCTGACATCTTGACTGCAACCTCAGGGGAGACCCCGAGCCAGAAACTGCATGAGGTGGTAAATGTTTGTTGTGTTAAGCTGCTACATTTTGGAGTAATGAGTTACACTGAAATATAATCAACGTACTTTCATTTATTTCCAATTACTGCATCATTTTTTAGTTTCTATCTATAGTAAAGCTGTTCAAAAGCCTTGTCTTGTTTCCTAGTCCCAGTTTCCTCTCCTTTCCCCACTCAGTCCTATCTGTTCTAGTGTGTCAGCCAGCATCAATGACCTGCGTGACTAAAATGTGACAGGGCAGTGCTGAGATTGGCTAGTGCAATGTTCCTATGTTACCTGTCTTATGTACTGTGGCAGGCCCTGAGGCGAGGGTTCACATGCACCAGATTTATTAAGGAAGATCTCTTAACAAAAATTGGAAAGGGGATGAGGGAAGCAAGACAGGGAGGCGGGGGAAGTGAAGTAAGGGTGAAATTTGAGGCAAAGTCCAAGTTTCAAACTGGTCCTGGATAATGCTGGAGAAAATCACATTTTAAAGCTTGTTCCACCTCCAGGCAAGAGAGCTGGGCTTTATATTGCCTTGTAGTCAGTCATCGTGTAGGCTGCCCAGGGGGACATTAACTCCCAGACACTTTGGCTGTCTGCATGTACAGGCAAAGCAGCTCCAGGAAGCCAAAGGCAACGTCGGAAGATCACAGGTGCAAGCTCTCAGAGGTAAAGCAGCTGGACAGGAGCTGGGGGAAGAGCACAGAGAGCTGTTCAAAGCATCCTCAGGGATCTGGACAGAGTATAGTCAATACTTGATACAGCAGTGCCTCTTAAGCTTTAATATTCACTTTATCAGGAGCTCTTGTTAAAATGCAGACTCTAGCTTAGTACGTTTGAGATGGGGCTGAAATTCTGTATTTCAAGCTTCTAGGTGCTGTTCAATCTCTGATAGCAAGGAGCTACCATACCATTCACGGTAACGACATACTATAGGAGCTGACCCTCCAGTGAAAGAACATCATGCAGGTTTTGGTTATTTACTGCAGTGTACCAAACCATCCCAGACAGAGTGGTTAAAAACACCATTTGTTATTCATCTGTTCTTACCAGAGGTCTCTAATGCCGTTGCAGTCAGGAGTCGGCTGGAGCTGTGGTCTTCTGTGTGGAACGCCCAGGGGGGCTCACTCACATTGCTGACAGCTGACACAGACTATTGTCCGGGGGCTCGGGTGGGGCTACCGACTGTCATACCTTCGCGTGGCCTCTCCACATAGCTTGAGCTTCTCATAGCATGGTAGCTGTACCAGGATTTGTTTTAATCAGGTATGGTCAGACATGCAGACATGGAAATGATTGTCAGGGAGGAAGAAGTTTACACTCACTCTAGGTACCTGGAAATGTCATGCAAAGACATGCGAGGAAGCACCAAGGTCTCTCAGGAGGCAGAAAAGGTGGGCACAAGGACATGTTCTTCAATGGAGTTTTTGCAGAAAGGGGTGGGTAAGGCAGGGTAGGTAGGCTGAGTAAGTTTAGGATTGGGTAATCTGGGTAATTTTAGTACACTTTGGGTATAAAGGGGTCCTTTGTTGTCTAGTACTTGGGGTGATTATGGCATGGAGAATGTTGGTTTGATGTGTGAGAATTTGATAAAAAAGATGATTGGAAGTTGGATTGGTTGATTCATGCATCAAAGATGCATGCACAAGAGAGGCTGTACAAATTAGCTAACCCTTGGAGGATCAAGGCCCCAAATATTAGAGCCATATGATAACAGAAAATTAAAAAATGCAGTCAATAGAGTAGCTGGGTTATGAAAGGGTGAGCATTCCGAGAGTCAGGAAGCAGAAGCATCCAGGACAGTTAATTAAAAGTTATGCCCCAAACTAGCACACTATCATTTACTTGTGCTGTATTTTGATGGTTGAAGCAGACATTGCATGACTAAGATGCAAATAAACTCCACCTCCTGATGGGGTGTGGCTGTTATATCACAGAGGGACACATGGGGTGGGATGGGGCAGGTGATACAGCAGTGGCCATCTTTGGAAAGTATAATCTGTCAGAGGCATAGCTTAATCAATGTAAATATCTGACAGCATTCAACTTGGTAGATTCCAGGTAAAATGTTCCAAACAAAAATATCTCCACGCCCTGGCTGGTAGCACAGTGGATAGGTGCCAATCTGCAAACCCAAAAGTCGCTGGTTTGATTCCCAGCCAGGGCACATAACCAGGTTGCAAGCCAGGTCTCCAGCCAGGTCTGTAGCTGGAGGCAGGTAAAAGGCAACCATACATGGATGTCTCTCTAAAAATTATAAATAAAATCTTAAAAAATAATCTCCGTGTATGAAGGCTTTGCACCTGCACCAATCCAAACAGCAGGAAACCCAGTCTTTCCAAAGTTTCCAGGACAATGTCCCCCTAATTTGTGGTTTCACTTTCCATGGTTTCAGTTACCTGTAGTCAACTGGTCTAAAATATTAAATGAAAACATTCAGAAATAAATAATTCATAAGTTTTAAATTGTGCACCATTCTGAGTCATGTGATGAAATCTTGTGCCATCCTACTCTGTCCAAACTGGGACCTGACTCAACCCTTTGTCCAGCATAGCCACACTAAATATGCTCCCCACCCACTAGTCACTTAGCTGTCATCTGGGTTATCAGATCCACAGTTGCAGTATCACAATGCTTGTGTTCAAGTCACCCTAACCCTTATTTTACTTAATCATGGCCCTAAAGCACCAGAGTAGTGATGCTGGCAATTGGAATATGTCAAATATTCTTCCTTTAGGTCAAAAGACATATATAGGAAAAAACATAATACAATATATATAGGGCTCAGGACTATCCACAGTTTCAGGCATTTAGAAGGGGTCTTGAAACTTATTTTATAAACAGGGACAACTGTAACGCAGAAGTCCCTCTACAGACTGCTCTAGCGTTTGCTCTTCGTTGCCCCCTGCTGGCATATCAGAAGTTTAGACACACCAGCCTGGATTCTGAACTGCTTCAGACCCTCACAGGCCTAAATTCAACTGCAATTCAAGTGAGCTCCTTCTAAGGGTTCTAAAATGAGACATCTGTTTGGAGCTGCCCCACTTGATTAGATCCATTTCCCTCTCCTCCATGGAGTGAGAGTGATAATTATTTTTCCCCTGGAGCAATGTGTGGGTACAAAGAGTCGGCTGCCAGCAGTGCTCAGGCCCCCCGCCCCTATGGAAGAAGCTATGTAGAGAGCAGCCCAGCAACTCCAGCTCTCCCAGGTGGAAATGGGTGGGTGAAACTTGAAGAAGAGAGAAAGGATGTGGCTGTTTCCTTTACCCAAGGCACATGGGAACCCAGAGACTACCCAACAGAAAGGTCCTGTGACTTTAGATTATAAAGTTTACAGGAACTGCCCTTGCACAATTGAAGCATGGGCAGCTTTTCCTGTAAACATGAATTCTTCCACTCTCTTGCTTTAATCTGGGCCTCTGTTTCTTGTGGTCTGGTGAGTCCTGAGCACGGGCCGGGCCGAGTCCATCTCTGGCTCGAGCTGTGTATGCTAGGCTCTTCCGAGGGACCGCTAGGCAGCCTCCTGTGTGTCCCCGGCTGCCCTCTCAGCGAGTCGGCTTCTGAAGGCTCCTGCAGCCACAGTGACCACTAGGACTGTTCACTCACCCTCGGGAGGCCCACACTGGGTTCCTTAGGGGCTCTGGCACTTAAGACAGAGGGGAAAAAGTGGGATGTGGAAGAAGTGTTTTCTGTTTACCACTCCTCACTGCCACCTAAAGAAGATGGAGCTCAGAATGTTGGTTGAGTAGGGTGTTGGGAGGGAGACTGCAAAATTGAAAGCAAGGCAGGGGAGAGTTAAACTGTTCTGCAGAGAGAGAGGGAGACCTATGGGTGCATGTGGGAGTGGAGACCCAACAAAGCCTTTGGAGAAAGGTCAAGGGGAGGGCCCTGCATGGCTGAGGAGAAACTGCAGGGAGAGTGGAGCTCTCTAACTGGCATTTCTGTAGAGTGTGCTCTGCTGATGTGAGCCTCCACCACGTCTCAGCTGTTGCAACTTTAGAACAAAACCAATTTCTTTCTCTGTGTGCCGGATTTTCCTTGGAGGAAAAGAGAGGAATGCAGAGTCTCACTTCCAGGTTGGTGAGAGGGAGTGGGGAGGCTCCGGCTGGAAGAGAACCAGGCCTGGGCTATGTGGGACACCAGGTACCTCTGCACTGAGGTCTTCAGCCTGACCAGTCCCTTCTTTAAGGAAAAGAACAGTTACTGTAGAGGGTTCAACTAGGATAAAGGTGAATCTGAACAGGCGAAAGAGTCCAATGCTGAATGCTGGTGGGAATGTGTGTGAGCACACAGAAAGATGGGGTGGGAGCCAGAGCAGCCGCAGATGGTGGGACTAAGTGCATTAGGGCTCTGGGTAGGGCCTTGCTTACCTTCCATATCAAAGGTTCTCCCATGTATCGTACTGGTCAAAATCTTAGGGTAATCCAAATAGGTCTGAATATTCCATGTGGCCCAGGCTTGATTCCGTATCATTTTCTTTTTCTTTTTTCTTTTTTAAAGATTTTATTTCATTATTTTTAGAAGGAGGGGAAGGAAGAGAGGCAGAGAGGGAGAGAGACATCAATGTATGGTTGCTTTTTCACCTGCCTCCAGCCACAGACCTGACTGGAGACCTGGTTTGCAACCTTGTTATGTGCCCTGGCTGGGGAATCGAGCCTGTGACCTTTGGGTTCACAGGCCGGCACCTTATCCACTGTGCTACCAGCCAGGGCTGATTCCGTATCATTTTCAAAGTGACGCAGTCCACTTGCATTGTACAATCCCTATCAGCTCTGATCATCCAAGTGTAGCCTGCAGTTCTATAGAGGAAGGTCTCCTCCCATGTTCTAACCCTCCTGCAGGGGCACCATCTCTTTAGGACTTGGCCAAGGCAAGGGACAACCCGGGCTGCTCCGGACAGTTTGCTGGGCACACTCCAGGGGGAGGTGATCTCCTCTCTCAGAGAGTGGTGTCCCGTTGTCTGCAAGAAGGTACTTCAGGTACCTCATTCCCCCCTACCCCCTGCGTGTGTTCTTGCAAATGTTCCCAAAGAGCTTCCTGGCAAAGACATTTTATACTTTTTAACTACTTAGCAAGTGGTTTACAAATTCTTCTAAATGCCAGCAGATTAGTCAATGGAAATCCAAACTTTAGAAAATATTAATTGGAAGAGCTATTGAATCGAGGAGATTCTGCCTGAGTAAGTATCTTCTCTGTGGAATTCTGATCTGTTCATTTAGTAATCCTAATTATGGTTTTGTTAATTTGGGGTTAGTTTCAGAGAAAGTGCTTTATTCCATTCGGACCATCACTAGGTTAAGAAGATTTTGTTTTACATTTGTGTTGTTTCAAAGGGAATTCATTTTTGCAACAGCTTTAGCTATTCTTTGCTTATGTCTGCTGCCATGCTGCTCAAGGCAGACAAGAAAATACCTGTTTTTTGTTATCCCCATGTCTGGTCCCATGTATGCCAACCATGCTCTCTCTCCCACTGTTCCTGGCAACTTACAGCAGATACGTGCAGAGGTATATGTGTTGAATTTGTCAGGAGTTGCCATTTGCTTCGTTATCTTTCAAGTGATGGTTAGAGCAGAGGTCAAGGCCTCTCAGGCCTTGGGGAATTTGTGTGTGCAGTGTCTTCTACCTGTACCACTCCCCTCCCCTTCCTCTTTACATGACTCTCTCTAAGTCATTCTTGGATTCTTAGTTCATCTGGGAAGTCTTCTGGGACCTGAACCCCCCATGTATGGAATCATTAGTATTGGACATTTGATTCACTATCTCATAGGCCCCTCAAATCCATGTGTCCCAAATTGAAGACATCATTGCCCTTTCCTTCCTACCTCCTTCTCTTCTCTTTTCTAAACCTGCTTCTTCTTCTGTTTTCTGTCTCCAGGTAGGGCTCTGTGGGCTGTAAAGTCATCAGCACCAGAAACCCAAGAATTATTCCAGAACTCTCTTTCCCCTATTCCCATGTCTATTCTATTCCATTTCTACATCCAAATGGATCCCACTTCTTATTTCTTATAGATCCATTTTTCCTGCTCATTTTTTTCTATTATGGATGGAATATTTATGTTCCTTCAGTTTATATGTTGAAACCCTAATCCCCAATGTGATAATATTTGGTGCTGGGACCTTTGGGAGGTAAGCAGATCATGAGGGTGGAGCCTTCATGAATGGGATTAGTGTCCTTATAAGAAGGGACATGGGAGAACTGCTTTTCTCCCTATTCTTCATCATGTGAGAATACAAGAAGACAGCCCTCTGTGAACCAGGAAGATGGCCTTCACCAAGAATCTGATTATGCTTGTACTCTGATCTTAGACTTCCACTCCAGAATTGTGAGAAATAAATGTTGTTTAAGCCAGCCAGTCCATGGTAGTTTGTTATAGCACACTGAACAAGACTCCTTAGTCTTCTTAGCTTGGGATGCTAGCCTTGTTTGCTTGGATTACTACATTAGTCTCCTAACTGGCTCCTCTGTCTCTGGTCTCATCTTTGACTCTGACCACTATAATGATCTCCGATGTGAATCATGCAAATCATGTAATTTTACTTCCTGCTCTGGATTCTTCAGTTTCTACAGCCCCTATTCTACTGGATGCAATATAAATTCCCATATGTTCTTGCCTATTTGTCTAACTTCATCTTCTGTCACTTTGGACTAGTCAGGACTCTTTACACTGCAAGGGAAAAAAATCCCAATTCAAATGGACTCAAGCAAAAAGGCAATTTATTGGTTCATGTAATCGTACACCCAGGGATAAATATGGCTCAGCTTCAGGCATGGCTGGGTCCAAAGGCTGAAACAATGTCATTAGAAAGCAGTTTCTATCTCTCACTTGCTTTTTTCCTTATTGGTTCCATTCCATGGCAGGCTTCTCTTCACATTGTGGCAAGATAGCTGCCACAGCTCCGGACTGCTAATCCTCACAGGAACAATTCCAGCAGAAAGATTATTCTTCTCACATTGGGACTCAAGCAAAATCCCAGGATTGGCCCTGGTTGGACCTGATTGGCATGCCTTGGGTCAGGTGTCCATTCGTTAACCAATCAGAGTGGCCAGAAAGGGGTGCTGCTCTGGTAGTCCAGCTCTTAAGATGTATATCCAGCGCTGGAGCAAGGGTTGGGAACAACATTTCCTGAAGCACATGGAATAACAGTGGGCGAGCAGCTTTACAGAATGAAAATGGAGAATGATGCTGAGAGAAGTTGGAATGGAGATCAGGCAGGCCAATAGAATTGTGCACGCTCACTCCCCGCCTTGCAGGCCCCCTTCTCCTGCCAACTCTCTTTCCAGCTCTCCCTCCCTGACTCCTTTTGTATCAACTTGCCCCCTAAATTCTACCCCTTGGGGACAACTTCCCTAATCTAATCCCCAGGGAGACCCCTGCTGCTTTTCCTTCCTCTGTCCCCGTGTCCCTTGCTTTGCAGCAATAGCACTGGCTGGCACATTGTAACTTTGAATTTTCATGCCTCTAGACAGTGAACTCCTTGAGGACAGGGACCCTTTCTTTACATTTCAGTATCACTTGTGTTACCGAACTTTAGGGGCTCACCACTTGGGGTGCTCTATTCAAGAATGAAGCTTGGTTGTCTCAAGGTAGTTTTATTTACTTGCAGCAAGTAAAGAAGATAGTGGATTCAAATCCAAAGCTCTGTCTCCCAGAAGGGAGGCTTAGCTATAGCTTATATGTGCTGTTTGCTTAATTACACTTTGATTTCTTCTTTGCAGTTGGCTACATTTATCCTGTGGAGTTCCTGTCAAGCTCATCCCTTTTATAGCTGGTTTTCAAAACACTGGGCATTTTAATACTTAACAAGGATAACATTTAGTAATAACAGTTAGAACTGCCCAGACCTGAGGCCCTCTCCCATCTACACAATTGTACATGGTATAGAGTCTGGTATACAGTCTCTGTTAAGAGTTAAAGGAGAGAAGCTCTAAAGAGAATGAACCTTAATTCTGCATACCATTAAGGTAGGGACACAGAATCAGGGCCTATAAAGTGCTGTATAGCCTGAAAAAATAGACCAAATATATCAAGATGAACTGAAATAGGACTAAGTGTGGAGTCCTATATTTAGGTCTCAAAAAAGCATTTGTTTGAGAATAGGGTAGAGGGTGGTAGGAATATCAGGAAAAGAAACCTCATAGTCCTTGTGTGGTTACTTTAAAATACTAATATGTTGCCCTGGCTGGTAGCACAGTGGGTAAGGTACAGGACTGTGAACACAAAGGTCACTGGTTTGATTCCCCAGCCAGGGCACATAACCAGGTTGCAAGCCAGGTCTCCAGCCAACTCTATGGCTGGAGGCAGGTGAAAGGCAACCATACATTGATGTTTCTCTCCCTCTCTCCCTCTCTGCCTCTCCTCCTCTCTGCCTATCTCTCTTCTTCTCTTTCTGGAAATAATAAATAAAATTTGAAAAAATAATATGATTTTAGGCCACGTTATTGGAAATATAACTAATCCCTCCACCTCTGATTCTTGATGTATCACCAATATCAGTACACACAAGGCTCCTTTCTTGTTTGGTCTGTTTTTAAATTTACCTTTTCTTCTCCATTCCTTGCCTTCCTAGAATACATTCTTCTTGTTTGTATGTCTTATAAAGTGTGTATTGCTGTCATTTTAAATTTATATAACTGATATGATGTCATAGAGTTCTTGTCTTATTTTTCCCACTCAGCACTTTGTTGTTAAATTTCCATTCATGTTGCTATGAGTACACGAAGTTCTCTGTTTCTAAATGCATCTGAATCCCCCATATTTTACTTAATGACTCCCCTGATCATTAGGCACTGAGATGTTTTCAACTTCCTGCAATCACAGACAACTACAATAAATATCTTTATACCTGTCCCCTATGGAACTATATGAGAAAGCATTTGGGATATGTATACATATATACATATATATGCATATGTATATGTATATATCTCCAGGGGAATATCTTCTGGGTCAGAGGGTAGTACATCCTTATCTACCAGTTGTCCAGGCTGCATCATGCACATGTCTTGTGCAGTTGCATCCTTTACTCTCTCACCAGTGGTAAGAGTTCTGCTGTTCCCACATCCCTGCCAACATTCACTGTTACTCAACTTCTTTTTGCCAATCTAACATGTATTAAGTATTCTTTTCTTGTTATTTTAATTTGCACTTCTTTGGTTACTGGTTTGGTTTGAGCATCTTTTGAAATCCTCCTTAGCTTTTTGAGTTTCTTTTCCATTCATTGTCTGGTTGTTATTCTTTGCCTATTGTTCTATTGTGGTGCCTATCAATTTTGATTTGCAGGAGTTCTCAGAATTGTCTAGATTTCAGTCCCCATCCCACTTGGTTTGGACATGGCAATACTTCTCAACTGTCACTCTGATCTGACAGTCTGGAGAATCGTGTTCCACTCTGGGGGTTATATTTCAATAGATACGACAAGGCTGGCACAGAGAAGAGAAACTTGGTTTAGATCATATCATAGGGTCACATCAGATAGGAGTGCATCGATGAATAGAATTTGCAAGGATACTGATTCCAGGTAATATAAAGGAGGTATCTGCAGCAATCAGAGCCAACTGGTAATGAGAGGTGCTCTGGGGAGTGGTGGTGAGCACCCTAGATGGTGTCAGGGGTTTGAAACAGCACACGGGTCCTTGAGTGGCTGCTGCAGGAGGGCTTTAAACATAAGGTGGTTCTGTCCAGCTGTGAGATTTTTCAGTGTTTATGAGTCAGCATATGCTGACATCAGAGAAATAATCATAGAAGAGGAGTATAAGGGAGAAACACAATATTGATTCCTTTAGTTCCTGTTTTCTCAGGTTACCATAGACTGAGGGGATTAAGCATCAAACGTTTATTTCTGGAGCAGGGAAGGCCAAGATCAAGGTGCTGGCAGATTCTGTGTCTGCTGAGAGCCCTCTTCCTATTTTATAGACAACCATCTTTTCTGTGTGTCCCCACATGGTGGACATGGAGAGAGAGCTCCCCGGGATCTCTGTTATAAAGGCACTAATCCTATTCACAAGGACTCCACTCTCATGACCTAATCACTCCCAAAGGCCCTACCTCCTGTAGCATCCTGTTGGGGGTTAGGATTTCAACATATGAATTTGGAAACACAGAAACTCAGCCTTTGTCTTTTTTTCTTACTTTCCATATTCTTCGCTTATCACAGTATGGTACCTCTCGCTGCCTTGTGCTTTGCAGGAGCTGCATACACTTGTGCCCAATTGTGTTTATATGAACATGTGCACATTAGCTAACCCACATAGACCCACACATACTCACACACAAGTATGCAGGCTCACACACATTACAATGAATCCTGTGTCCCTCAAATATACATGATGCCACATATGGACATCTGGCCCAGCACAGTGACTCACAAGTGATGTGTTTGCTTTCAAAGGTTGGGAGGTGGTTTTGGGTTAATGAGAAAGGCCACAGCAGTCTCCAGCCCTCCCTGAGGTGGCAGCTCCATCTTCAACCTTTCAGTTTGTCGGCACATCTGAGGGGAGTGGGGCTGCATCCTGCAAGAAGGTCATTTCCTCATTCCGTAGGCCGGAGTCCTCTGCAGGCACAGGGAGCTTGGGCTCTGCTCCAGCCCTCTCCGTTCTCAGCTTGGCATCTACCCGAACAGTGGAGCTAAACAAACCTCTGGAATTTGGCCTCTTTCCCCCAAGAAGCCTGCCCACCACATGGTTGTTCCCTAATGTAGCATCTTCACCGTGGCTTAGGGCTACTCGTTTTTCTAAGCACAAGTGGGTGATATAATTCAGGAAGCTGCACCTCCAAACAATGGAAGCTGCTTCTGCAGGTGAAGATAACTCTGCTTAAGGCCCAAGAGCCCCTGGGAAGAGCCAAGCACCCCTGTAGACCAGTGGGCAAAGGATTACAATCAATGGAGTAAGGAACTCAAAAGACTAAGGATATTTGAAAAGATGCTCAAACTGCATTATTGATCAAACAAATGCAAATTAACATAATAATGAGATTGACTTTGGGGGGAATGGGTGGGTGGGGAGGGGGACAGAGGGGAGGGGATGGATGTAATACAACAACAATAAAATTTAAAAAATCATAATAATGAAAGATTAGTATGTGTTAATGGCAAAATAAATAAATAGAAGAGAAGCTGATTAAATGGCAAGCATTGGCAAGGGATGTGCCACCTGACTCCAAGCTTGTCCTCTGCCCAGACATAGCAAGAAAGTGCTGGTCACAAGGTTCTTCCTGGTGACCTTGGGGCATGTGGACTTGAATACCTGGGAGCTGGGAAGGCCCAGGGCAGTGCTGCAGAGGTGCTCTCCCAGGCTGCGGAGGAGGGAGAAGGGTAGGCACCATACCTCCTGGCTGAGAGGAGCCTTCCCAAAGATGTCACGGGAAACCTAGAACGGATGTGCCACCAAGATCCCTGCCCCCAGTGATGACACACTGAGTCTCTGTCTGCACTGGGGTCTGCCTTGCGGGAGGGAGTGTGGCTCTGCATCACCTAAGGAAGGGCCTGTGAGCTCCAGCTCTGGCTGATTCTCAGCCCCCGGGAGGCCTGCAGCAGTCAGCCAGCTACTCACCAGGCTATGGATGGCTGGAACACACATCCACCTGACTTTGAGAAGCACTGATGTGGAGGGAGGAGAGAACCAAGAGCAGAGTGTGGAGGAAGAGCTTTATCTGAGTGAGGTCAGAGAGGAAGGGGAGTCCCTGGGAGAAGGCACAGGTCCTGCAGCCCGGGCAGCCCAAGAAATGGAGAAATGGAGATGAGAGTTGAGAAAGGGCCACCACACTTCATCACAAGGGGGAGGAGAGACCTGCAAGAGGCCATGAAAAGGTTTTCTCCCTCTTAAAGGCTAACCATTATTTAGGCATGACTGAGAAGGATAATTTTGCTCTTGGAAATGAATGGAACATCCAGTTAAAATACATGTGCTGCTAATTTGAGACTCATTTAGGAAAAAATGAGTAAGTTTGCCTAAGGCCGGAAAGTGTCTACAAAACCCTCACTGGTTGCTTGTAAGGGTGGGTTTCCCTGGGGAAGGTGTGTGGGTCTCCCGGACAGACAGACAGTGAGCTGAGTGGAGAGGCCCCAGGAAAGGGGCTGCTGTCCTGGCTGTGTAGGAAAGGGCCCTGCACTTCAGAGTGGCAGAACCTCACTGCAGGTGCAGGACCTTCCCAGTGTGGCTTCCTGTCAGACTTCAGAATTTCAAGGGCCAGTGAAAAGTGTTTTATAAAAAGGAGGTAATAGTAGATTGAAATTTGAGCTGATAAGTAAGGATGTGGAAAAATATTCCTATCATTTAATGAAATATAGAAAGGACATTATCTGAGAGTAAAGGCTAGCCCTTCTAATGGAACACACCCCACTTAGGTGAAACCCAGGTGTGACGAAATCTCTGCTACTGCTGTGTCCACACTGGAGTGGGTCTCAGCATCTGGCCACTACAGCAAGTGATGCAGATTGTACTGGTGACTCATTTGGTAAAGCAATGAGACAGGGGTGACCTGGGGAACTGCAAAACAGAACTAAATTCAAATAGCCCTTTGTCATCTCTGTTGCCCCTGAATCTCTGGTGGCCAGTGCCTCATCTCCATCTCAGGATTTCCCACTTGCCCCCACCCTTCCCTGACCCCCAGAAAGTGGGAAATAGGCACCAAAATGCAAATTTATTGATTTAGGATAAAAGTTTGCAGATCCAGGGAATAAAATAGCTGAAATCTGTAATTCAGGTGCCTCAGCATTCCAGGGTCCTGGCCACTCTAGACATTAACGTTTAGGTCAAGGGACCGTAACATGCTGTGGGAAAACCAATGCTGCCCCCGAGGGGTGTCAGTGCCAGGAGCAGGGCTGGTGGGAGAAGGCTGCCTCCACTCTGGCTGATGTTTTTCTTTTAGGCCTCTGACTTCTCCCTTGCAGGGTGCACCTTCCAAAAGCCATCTCTTGGGATAGTTCCAAAATTTTTGTGAGTTTATTAGGCAGTGTAATTAGCTTCCTCTTCATCTCATCCTTCCCATTCAGAGCAGGCCTGGGCCTTGTTTTGCATAATTAAAAGATCCATTAAGGTGTTTTAGAAAATGAAAGAGCAGATTTTTCCCTCAGAGGAATTCCATCATCTTCTTAGGACCATATATATCTGACTGCAGTCAGATTTATTGGTTTAAAATAGTAATAACAAAATAAAATATAATAAAGGTGAGGTAAAAAAAAAAATAGTAATAGCGAGAGAGACTATGGCCAATGTACAGTGAAGCAAATCATAAGCAGAACCCGCTGGACTGAATTTCCCAGAATTCATTAGGAAAAGCATGTGGCCAGCACCCTCAGAGTCTGCAGGCAGAAAGAAGCGGGCCAGGTGTGGGACTGCTTGGTACTTCCAACCCAGCATTAGGAATGTGTCACCTCAGGGCTGGAAGTGCTCCTGGTCTGCTCCCAGCCCCTGCCTTCATCTTCATGGCCATGGGCAAGATGCCTTTCTTCCCACACAGTTTGCTTGGCCCTGCTGTCACCTCCCTCTTTGACCCTTCTGTTACTGTGTTCCTTTTTGGAACCTTTTCCCAGTTCTCTTTGGGATTGACCCAAAAGCCTGTGAGTGCCTTGATATAAGTTATATGGTGATACTCAGCCCCAGGATGTTGTCTTTCACGTTTGGGATACTGTCCACTGCCTTGTCCAGCTGGTCTCAGAGCTGAACTAAGTTGCTGGTGCCTCATCAGAGTAGCCTAATGCTGACAACCCGACACCCCACATTACAGTAAAAGGCATCAGATATGACTTTGGGAATCACTGAAATTTTGGAGTTTTTGAAGCTAAGACGTTTATTAAGGTTTGGGCGCAACTAAATGACCAGCCCAACTTGTACATCTCTGGAGACCTCCAGGCTCTGAGATGCTCCTGCAGGAGGGGAAGAACTTCCTTTGGCCTTCTTAAGTCCTGCAGCTGGCCTAAGAATTAAACTGGCATAAGACAGGTTAATAGGAGAAAAGCATGAGAATTTATTTGTTTACATTTTCACATGTGCATGGGAATCTTCAGAGGGAAATGAAGACCTGAAGAAGTTTTTAGGTCCAAAAGCTGAGGAACATTTTTATACAAAGAAAAATAATTGTGGGGACACGAAGACAAAGGGGTTTGGGCAAGGAGTTGTGGGACAGCAACTAGGAAACAAACTGGGTAAACTAACGGAAGATCAGGGCTGCATTAGGTCTGATTGTACGGTTCCGGTTCCGTTTAGAGTCAACTCCCAGGATCTGGATAACAATGTCTTCCTCTCTCTGGTGCAGGGAGGTGCCTTTCTCATGGGGAATGTATGCCCTGCTTTGAAGTGGAAAGGGGAGGGCAGAGCACCTTCCTGAACCTACTGTTTCTCAAGTGTCTTACATGCTAAATAATCAATATGCCAAAGTAGCTATTTTAAGGTGGCATGTTCTGATCATTTTATTCCTGTTCCTGACTCCAGTGAGGATCACAGCCCTAGCTGGTCCCGGCAGTCCTCAGGCCTGGGCCCTATAGATCACTCCGCACTGGCTGGAATACCAGTCTGCTCTTCCACGGGCCTCTGATCTCCCAAGAGAGCTCTTCATGCTGGATGAGCCCACGAGGGCACAACAAGGATGTTACACTTTGAGAAGAGTGTAGATATTTGGGTAATATCCAGCCACAGGCCAACCCTGCATCTAAGTTCCCTATAAATATGGAAGCCAAAGGTAATATGTTAGAGTCTTTTAGGAAATGTCACCTAGCGCCAGACTGAAAAGGAAATGAGGTTGGAATACAAGCAGAATCCTTGGGGAGGCCAGTTACCAATGCCATTGTTACTGAACAAAAGTGGGGTTTGGCTGCTCACTGCCAAACACAGGCATGAGAGGAAAGCTGGTGGGGAAGGAAAAGGTCTTTATTAAAATGTTAGCCCTGGCTGGTGTGGCTCAGTGGATTGAGTACCGAGCTGTGAACCAAAGGGGGGCTGGTTCTATTCCCAGTTAGGGCACATGCCTGGGCTGCAGGCCAGGTCCGCAGCCAGGTCCTCAACTGGAGGCACATGAAAGACAACCATACATTGATGTTTCTCTCCCTCTCTGCTTCCCTCCCTCACCCTCTTTCTAAAAATAATAAATAAAATCTTTAAAAATACTATGTGAGGAAACTGGGGACTCCCTAGCCCCAGGCTCCTCTCTTTTTCAAAACACAGAAAAACCCATTTGTTCCCCCTTCAGTTAGGAACTGGAAGGGGTTAGGAGGGATTTTCCCTTCACCATCACACTCTAGCCTTGTTCACACTCCAGTAAGACTTCCTTCTGCTAAGTCTGTGCCTGGAGCAGGAAAAGCTGTGGTCGTCGTGCATCAGTTAGGTTGGTTACAAGGGCAACGTGATGGACCGCACTAGCTTGTTTACCCCGGGGGAGCTCAGCTTCTCCTGTGCTGCCTTGGGGTCGCTGCCCTCTGCCCATCAACCTGGCCGGATCTACCTGTATCATCATCAGGCCTCAGGGGCAGTCTCAGAGCAGAAGCGTGAGGGCTGGGGAGATCCAGCAAGCGTCCTGAAGGTCAGAGCTGAAGACTTGGGGGAACAATGGCTTCCAGCACAGGTCAGTAATCCCTCCTATGTTCTGAGCAGTTTTCATTTCATCTGGAGAAGAAGCAAGCAGGACAGAGGCGTGGGGGTGGGAAGCTTTGAGTTTAGATCCCCCGCTCCTCATGGCACTAGGAGAGAGGTGGTGGTCAGGTCTGAGTCCTCTGCAGAGCACAAGGATCCTCAGTGGGCATTTTCAGGTGAAGTTGGTGGTGAGTGGTGCCAAGCCAAGCCTGCCTCTGGCATTATTAATGTGCTCTCATTACTTTTGCAGGTTCAACATGTGGCTGTTGTAACAGGGTTCCTTGCTGGAGTCAAATCACTGTCCGTCTCCAGAATTCATACAAGACTAGCTATTTCAGGCAACTGGTGAGATAGCATCCTCTGTTGTATAGATGGTGGTCCTTGGAGAAGATTCCTTATCTTTGGGAAAAGGTGGCCAGGCCAGGGGTTTGGCCAGTGGAGGCATTAGGGGGGAAGTAGTTCTGGGTGTGGCCTTGCCTCTTTTCCATCACCACCTCTGTGGCCTCTTGTATGGATGCTAAGGCATGAGGGATGGCTGGGATGGTGGGAACGGCAGAAATCCTCTCCCAAAAGTTCTGTAAGGCAGCCCTGCTCTGAGAGGGTCTGGCACTGAAGGAGAGAGGTTTTGCCCCACTTTGCCCACCGTGGGGCAACTTTGCATCTGAGAGACAGGCTTTGGCCCCACAGGAGTGGCAGAAGGCCCCTGTGGTACCCAGCCAAAGCAGTGGTGTCAGGCAGACACAACCCCTCGCAGAAGAGGAATAAATCCTCAATTGTCAGCCAGCAACTGAATAGCTTCATTTGTGAGCTCATGTGAGTCCCTTCATGGGACCCCTAGAAACACTTGGAGGATTTAGCAGTGGGGCAGTGGGGTCCTGCGTGAGTCAGGGAACTCGCTTGCCTACTGGGTTCTTGCCTACTGGTAAAGTTGTCAGCAGCCTGGAGTTACGTGAGAAAGAAAAGAAGCCAGGTTTTCAGTTTAAGAAAACCTCATTTTTGTCCACAGACAGATGCTTCCAAGCAGCTGCTACCTGCAAGGCTGGGCCTCCAGCTTCCCGCCTTGCGGGTGCCCAGGGCTGGGAGGCTGCCTGATAGAGCTGTTGGGGGCTGTGGTGTGGGCTGTTGGGCCTTAGGGCGCAGATGCTGGGTGACTGGGCCCAGCACTGCACAGACAGGGCTTCCAGCAGCAGCTGCCACCAGCACCAGCAATTCCTCAGTGTGAAGCACTCTCCAGTGGTCATTCCAGCACATCTGAGTGGTTTTCTGTTGGCTGAGTCATTTATTTCCAGTGTTAGGGAGGCCTGGGGCAGCTCCCTGCCCCCTCAACACCCGGCTGTACATGCTCTGAGCGTCACAGGGTCTTCTGCTCCCAGCCCTGGAAATCTGCTGCAGTGGCAGGTCTTTGTCTGGAATTCCTAGAAGGGCCAGGGGAGGGCAAGGGCGGGGTGATTTGGTTCCCTCAGAGCAGAGGTTTGGCGGTGAGAGGCTAAAGCCCACCTCCCTCTTTCTCCCCCACCCTCAGGGAGTAGATTCTTGGTTTGGACACTGGGTTGGAGTTCCCTGGCCTGAGGTAGGGGGAGTGTGTCTAGTTGTACACCTCTGGGTTTGCACTGTCACCTGACATTTCTCTTGGAACCCACCTATCCAGTCCCAGGGCCACTGGGTATGCCCCTGAGCCTGTTGAGGGCTTCCCCTAAGTGCATCTTCCTCTCCTGGAAGATGCCCCCAGAAAGCCATTTCCCCTTTTCCTGTCAGAGGCTACAGCTCACCCAGGGAAAGGCCCTGTTCAGGCCTCGGGTAGAACCCGCATGATACACGTGCCCGTTGTGGTCATGAGGCTTGGGGACTTCATGTGAACTTGTCTACATGTGAGTGAATGTGTGTGCTTGTGAGCTGTGGCTGCAGTATGTGTGTGCCTGCACATTGTCTTTGGGTTTACATGTGACCCTGCCTGAGTTCCCTGGTGGGAACTCTGTGGAGGTCAGTGGGTTTATGTATGTGTGCATTTACATGGGGTTGATTTTGTGCAGGCCTTTGTGTGTCTAAGTATGCATGTGCATTCACGCACCTCTGTGTATGCTGGAGTGTGCATGTGTGTGTGTGTGTGTGTGTGTGTGTGTGTGTGTGTGCGCCTATGTCTGAATGGGCTGTGTGGCACCTATGTCTGTGAGTACCTCTCTCCAATCCTCCCTCATTCCTTTTAGTCCTTTTCTCCCTGTCACCTGAGGATTTATGGGATGTCTCAGGGAGGAGGTGGTGGCTGGGGAGGGGAGACCTCAGATGTGTGTCCCTTTGCCCTCAGAGTTGCTCTGGAGCCAGAGGGGGCAACATTGCCCAGGCTCTCAGCACCTCTCCTAAGAGAAAAGCATCAATCTTCTTTTAAGAGGGAAATGGCTATTTGTCCAAGTCTGGGAGGGCCCGAAGGCAGGGCTGACTCTAAGTCATCACTGTCTCCTGGGCCCAGCAGACTAGCGGCAGGGACAGTGAGTGACTGCTGAGCTCAGAAGACCATAGGCTGTGCACTCTGGTGGGCTGCCAGGAGGGGGTGGGGCTGCAGCCTGGAGGAGGTGGGAGGGTCAGGAGAGGTGAGGGCTGAGGGAATGCCCCTGGTCAAGGCTGTGTTCAGGCTGCCTCAATATCCGCATTGGGGATACTGGGTGAGCATGTGTAGGGTAGGGGCATCATTCCCTCTGATGGACCAGGAAGAACATGGCTACCTTAGGACCTAGAGACACTTGACTTTGATTCACTGGACCCTGCTGACAGGAGGCCATGTGTAGGGAGAGGCTCCTGTTGGGGGTTGTTTTGTGTGGAAGGCCAGGCTCCTTTCTCTTTTCTCGCCCTATTTCCCCTGACCCTCTCCTCAGTGCCTGGGGGCATGTTTTAGCAATCTTCCCCTCCATATCAGTATTTGCTGAGTGACTTTCTCAGAGACATGAATGAACTACCAGAGGCCAGGCCCCTAGGGCCAAGGTACAGCTTTGCCACTGACCACTGACCACTGACCAGAGGCTCTTCTCTGGGCCTCCATTTCCACCCATGAAGTGGCTGTGGCCCTTAAGTCTGGCCATCTAGGGTTCTGTAGCTGGTAAGTCCCCTTCAGCAGCCAGAAGTCACTGTGGTGGGGACAGACACTCTGTGCATGCTCTTCCCCTCCCTCCTCTTTCTTTCCTTAGCCACCTGTCTGCATCTTTGGCCCCAGTGGGAAGCTTCCGTGCTGCTGGGTCTCAGGGGAGAGCCTATTTCTATCATGGCAGCCCAGGCATGATGACCCTAAACGGTGAGGGGGCAGGAGACTGTGGCCACTCAGCGTGTCCTCCCCAGCTTGGCTCTGCACTGGGGAGAGGAGGGAGCCCGAGCCAGCACTCACAGTGGAGGGTGGGGATGTGGCAAGGGGCAGGGCTGCTGAGTTCTTGCTTCTGGTGCATGTGGCTCTTGGTCAGTGAGGAGAACGAGTTGCATATGTTTATTTGTTCATTTGTCAGACATTGACAGAGCTCTTACTCTGGGCCAGAGCCTCTCCTTTGGCTGGGAGGGCCCCAGACCACTTCCACCTTTCAAGATCTTGGTATATTGAGAAACCAAAGTAGTGAATTTCTGCCCTCTTCAGCTCTCTCCCACGTTGAATCTGAACTGGCCTTGTGACTTGCTTGGGCAAAGAGAAGACGTTGAAA
The DNA here is from genome assembly GCA_004026585.1 of Noctilio leporinus. NCBI lineage: Eukaryota > Metazoa > Chordata > Mammalia > Chiroptera > Noctilionidae > Noctilio > Noctilio leporinus. Next base: position 26,103 of record PVIW01010040.1, read on the forward strand.
GGGACATGTGGAAGTTCCTAAAAGGCCTTTTATGTTGCCCTGTGGCTCCCTGTAAAGAATAAACAACAGCTTTCTGGAAGGTAAGAAGCCTGCGGAGAGAGACTGAGGCTCAGATCATCTGCAGCTGTGTCAGTCATCCCAACCGAATGCTCCTCATGTGAATGAGGCTGTCTTGTTTCCTTCAGCTCCAGCCGAGGCACCAGCTGGCTGCAAATGAGTGCATGAGTCAACTGAAACCATCTGTTGCAGAAACAAATTGTCCCATTGAGCTCACTTTGCTGATTTTAGGACACTGAGTTTTGTGGTCATTAAAAAAAAAATGTGACAGAGGCCAATTGAAACAGAAATTGGTGCACAGGAATAGAGGTGTGCTATACAATAACAAAATTTTAAAACATGTGGATTGACTTTGGGGCTGAGTTACAACTAAAGGCTGGAAGGATGATGACAATGTTGAGGCTGGAAGGATAATGAAAATGTGAGGCTGGAAGGGAAGTGATGGAATTGCTCTTGGAGGCTGGGGAAAGGCAGCCTGTGTCATATTGTGGTAGAGCACTTAGGTATTGGAGAACAGAAAATATAGCTAATGAACCTATGGATTTGGCCAAAGAGGTTTCCGGGAAGAATATTAAAAGTGCCCATTGACTTCTTTAAGCAGCACATAAGATATTGTAATAGAAAGAGGAACTCAAGAAGGAAGTTTTTGGCTTGCAAGAAGAATTTAGAGGCAATAAAGATGTTTCAAGACATTCTCTCCAGAAGAAGATTCTCAATGTAAGAAATGATCTCAGAGCAAAGAAAGAATAAAGATGGTAACTGTAAGACTCTTTGTTTAGATCTAAGAAAGATTTAAGGTGGTTCTTAGTAGATCCTTTCTGCTAGACCAAGAACTGCTAGCACAACACCGACACTTGACCAAAGTAAAAAGAGGTATAACTTGGGAATTATTATGAATGTGGCTTTTCAAGCAGACAGATTTCTGGGAGACCCACACAATTTTAAAGAGAGTTATCCTGGCAAAAATACTAATAACTTGGATTAAAAGAAAAAGAAATAGGAAAATAAAAAGGTCTGTGGGAATCCCAAGTTGTCACAGCAGGAAACAGGTAGAGGCACCATCTAGGTGTAAATATGATCCATTAATTATTGAAAAGGAAAGATGTTTCAGCTGCTGAAGCTCAGAGCTCAGAGTGTGGAACCAAAGACCAAGGAGAGCAGTGATTAGGGGACCACTCCAAGGAAGCAGAAAATATGCCCTAATTAAGGAACACTCTTTACCCCCAAAGTTGGGGGAACTGCTGATACAGCTAGATTTCAAAATTGCAATCAGGTTGCAAGCCAGGTCACCAGCCAGGTCTGTGGCTGGAGACAGGTGAAAGGCAACCATATATTGATGTTTCTCTCCATCTCTGACTCTCTCTAAAAATAATAAATAAAATCTTTTTAAAAAGTTGCAATGGATCAGTGACTACTATGTGCCTCCCATATACTCTCTTTAAATTTAATTTTAAAATAAATTTTATATGTCCTTATTGAAGTTAGAGGAAGTGGAAGGTGGGGAGATGTGAGAGAGAAACATTGATTGGTTGCCTCCCATAAGCTCTCTGACTGGAAATCAACCCTGCAACCTAGGTATGAGCCCTGACTGGAAATCAAACCATTAACCTTTTGGTGTACAGGTGGACATTTTAACTTAGCCACATTGCCTAGGTATTTTTATTATTTTTTAATTTAATTTAATTTTTGTTGTATTACATTCATCCCATTCCCCCCCTACTCTCCCCTTCCCCACTGTACTTATACACTCCCCATAGTCAATCCCACTTGTTGTCCATGTCCATGGGTCATCCATGCTAGTTCCTTGACTAAACTGCTCCCCTCCTTTGCCTCCTTCTGCCCCTCTCCCTCTCCTCTGCACACTGAAGGTCTGTTCCTTATATTCCTGTATCTGGTTCTGTTTTGCTTCTTTGTTTTGCTCATTAGCGTCCTGTAATGGACCTTTTTGCTCCCCTCTGTCCTCCTCCCCACCCACCCATTCCCCACAAAGTCAATCCACCTGTTGTCCATGTCCATGGTTCCTTTATACTAGGTTCTTGTCTAAGCTGCTCCCCTTTCTTGCCTCTTCCTCCCCCCTCCCTCCAACCCCCTTCCCCCTAACCACTGAAGGCCTATTCACTGTATTCATATATTTGGTTCTGTTTTGCTTGTTGTTAGTTTTGTTCATTAGCGTCCTGTAATGGGTGAGATCATATGGTATGTGTCTTTCACTGAGTGGGTTATTTCACTAAGCATAATACTCTCCAGTTCCATCCATGTTGTTGCAAAGGGTACCAGTTCCTTCTTTCTTTCTGCTGTATAATATTCCATTGTGTAAATGTACCAAAGTTTTTTGATCCAATCATCCACTGATGGGCACTTAGGCTGTTTCCAGCACTTGGCTATTGTAAATAGTGCTGCTATGAACATAGGGGTACATAAGTTCTTCTGAATTAGTGTTTCAGGGTTTCTCAGGTATAATCCTAGTAGCGAAATTGCTGGATCAAAAGGCAGCTCCATTTTTAGTTTCTTAAGGAAATTCCATACTGTTTTCCATAGTGGCTGTAAAAGTCTGCATTCCCACCAACAGTGCACCAGGGTTCCCTTTTTACCACATCCTCACCAGCACTGGTTGTTTGTTGATTTGTTAATGATGGCTATTCTGACAGATGTGAGGTGGCATCTTATTGTGATTTTAATTTGCATGTCTCTGATGGCTAGTGATGTTGAACATTCTTTGATATGCCTATGGGCCCTTTGTATGTATTCTTCTGAGAAGTGTCTGTTCAGGTCCTTTGCCCATTTTTTAATTGAGCTGTCTGTCTCCCTGGTGTTGAGTCACATACATTGTTCTGAGGTTTCATTGGCTAATATGTTTTCCCATGCCATTGGTTCCCTTTTAATTTTGCTGGTATTTTCTTTAGCTGAGAAGAAACTTTTCAGTTTGATATAGTCCCATTTGTTTATTTGTTCCATTATTTCCTTTGCCTTTGGAGAAATATCACTGAAAATGTTTCTGCATAGGATATCTGAAATTTTACTTCCTATGTTTTCCTCTAAGGCTTTTATGGTGTCACAGCTTATATTTAAGTCCTTTATCCATCTTGAGTTTATTCTGGTGTATGGTGTAAGTTGGTGGTCTAGTTTTATTTTTTTTGCATGTCCCTGTCCAGTTCTCCCAACATCATTTGTTGAAGAGACTGTTTTTACTCCATTTTATGTTCCTTCCCCTTTGTCCAATATTAATTGACCATAGAGTCCTGGGTTTATTTCTGGGCTGTATTCCATTCCATTGATTTAAATGTCTATTCTTATACCAGTACCAGATTGTTTTGATTACAGTAGACTTGTAACCGTTTGATGTCTAGTATTGTAATTCCTCCTACTTTGTTCTCCCTTCTCAAGATTGCTGAGGCTATTCATGAGCGTTTTTTGGCTCTCTCTCTATATATACATATATTTTAATTTTATTGTCGTTGTGTTACATCCATCACCTTTTTGCTCCCCTCTGTCCTCCTCCCCACCCACCCATTCCCCACAAAGTCAATCTCACCTGTTGTCCATGTCCATGGTTCCTTTATACTAGGTTCTTGTCTAAGCTGCTCCCCTTTCTTGCCTCTTCCTCCCCCCTCCCTCCAACCCCCTTCCCCCTAACCACTGAAGGCCTATTCACTGTATTCATATATTTGGTTCTGTTTTGCTTGTTGTTAGTTTTGTTCATTATTGTTCCGTAATGGGTGAGATCATATGGTATTTGTCCTTCACTGACTGGGTTATTTCACTAAGCATAATGCTCTCCAGTTCCATCCATGTTGTTGCAAAGGGTACCAGTTCCTTCTTTCTTTCTGCTGTATAATATTCCATTGTGTAAATGTACCAAAGTTTTTTGATCCAATCATCCACTGATGGGCACTTAGGCTGTTTCTAGCACTTGGCTATTGTAAATAGCACTGCTTTGAACATAGGTGTACATAGGTTCTTATGAATTGGTGTTTCAGGATTTTTTGGGTATAGTCCAAGTAGTGGAATTGCTGGATCAAAAGGCAGTTCCATTTTTAGTTTTTAAAGGAAACCCCATACTGTTTTCCACAGTGGCTGCACCAGCTCTCTCTATATTTTTGAAGTATCTTTTCTATATCTGTGAAGTATGTCATTGGTATTTTAATTGGGATTGCATTGAATTCATAGATTGCTTTGGGTAGTATGGACATTTTAATGATGTCAAATCTTCTCATGCATAAACATGGTATATGCTTCCATTTATTTGTATCTTCCTTAATTTCTTTCTTCAATGTTCTGTAGTTTTTTGAGTACAGATCTTTTACCTCCTTGGTTAAGTTTATTTCTAAGTACTTTATTTTTCTTGTTGCTATGGTAAATGGGATTTGTTTTTAGCTTCTATCTCTGATGTTTCATTTTTGGTATACAAAAATGCCTTTGATTTCTGAATATTGACCTATATCCAACCATTTTGCTAAATTTGCTTAATAGTTTGAGTAACTTTTTGGTGGAGTCTACCGGGTTTTGTATGTACACTATCATGTCATCTGCAAGTGATGACAGTTTTACTTCCTCCTTTCCAATTTGGATACATTTGATTCCCTTTTCTTGTCTAATAGCTATGGTGAGAACTTCCAAAATGATGTTGAATAGAAGTGGAGAAAGTGGACAGCCTTATCTTGTTCCTGATCTTAGGGGGAAAGCTTTTAGTTTTTGCTCATTGAGTATGGTGCTGGCTGCAGGTTCTCATATGTGGCCTTTATTATGTTGAGGTATGCTCCCACTATTCCCATTCTGCTGAGTTTTTTTTGTTTTTTTTTTTTTTTATCACAAATGGCTGCTTTATCAAATGCGTTTTCAGCATCTATTGATATGATTGTATGATTTTTGTCTTTCATTTTGTTTATGTGGTGTATTATGTTTATTGATTTTTGAATGTTGTACCATTCTTGCATCCCTGGGATGAATTCCTCTTGATCCTGGTGTATGATCTTTTCTTTTTTTTTAAAACTTCTCTGGCATATTTTTAAAAAGATTTTACTTATTATTTTTAGAGAGAGGGGAAGGGAAAGAGGCAGAGAGGGAGAGAAACATCAATGCATGGTTGCCTTTCACCTGCCTCCAGCTACAGAGCTGGCTGAAGACCTGGCTTGCAATGTGGTTATGTACCCTGGCTGGGAATTGAAACAGCGACCTTTGGGTTCACAGCCCAGTGCCATATCCACTGTGCCACCAACCATGGCTTGTTCTTTTTAATATATTGCTGGATCTGGTTGGCCAATATTTTTTTGAGAACCTTAGCATCTAGGTTCATCAGCAATATTGGCCTGTAGTTTTCTTTCTTAGTTGTGTCTTGACTTGCTTTTGGGATTAGAATTATACTGGCCTCATAGAAAGAATTTGGGAGTATTTTTTGCTATTCCCTTCTGGATTGTATTGTTTCTGTTGTGTAATCATTTGATGACCTTATTGAAGCCCCTTTACATGTTATTTGCTGTTTCTCTCTTGATGCTTTTAGGATTCTCTCCTTGTCTTTGATGTTTACTATTTTGATTCTGATGTGTCTTGGAGTGGGTCTGTTTGGGCTCATCTTTATTGGGACCTTCTATGCTTTCTGAACTTGAGTAATGTTTTTACTTATTAAATAAGGGAAGTTTTCTATTACTACTTTTTGGAACAGGTTTTCTAGTCCTTGTTTCTCTTCTTCTTCTGATATCCCTATGATATGGATATTATTGTGTTTCAAGTTGTCCTGCAGCTCTCTTAAAACCTCTTCATTCTTTTTTTTTTTAAATTTTATTGTTGTTGTATGACATCCATCCCCTTTTTGCTCCCCTCTGTCCTCCTAAAACCTCTTCATTCTTGTTCAGCCTTTTTTTCATTCTGTTGCACAGTCTTGGAATACTTTTCTACATTGTCCTCCAGCTCACTGATCTGATCCTCTGATTCCTCTAGTTTGCTGTTGATTCCTTCTACTGTGTTCTTCAATTCTGAAATTGTATTCTTCATTTCCTCCTGGCTCTTACTGGTAGTTTCTATGTCCTTTTTAATGCTGATGTAGTTCCCAGTAAGTTCATTGTAGCTTCTCTGGAGTTCTTCGTAGTTCCTCAGGAGTCGTTTATAGTTTTTTTTTTTTTTTTTTTTTTTTTTTTTTTTTTTTTTTTTTTTTTTTTTTTTTTTTTTTTTTTTTTTTTTTTAGCTTGCTGAGCTCATTGAGCATCTCTATCATCATTATTTTTAATTCCATATCTGATAGTTTGCTTGCCTCTGTTTCATTTAGCGATCTTTTTGAGGATTCCTCTTTTCCTTTTGGTGATGTACTGTTTCTCCACCCCCCGCCCCCACATTTTTAGGTTTCTCTTGTTGTTTGCTTTTGCTTTATTGATTGGCTTTTTTGAGTTACTATCTTTGTGATGTGACCCTCTGTCATGTAGAGGTGCACTATCCTCACCTCTGGTGAGGTCAGATCATTCCAGAGTCTGGGCCTAGTCAGCCTGTTGGAGCCAACCAGAGACCCACTGTCTTTGTCTAAGCCCTTCAGTTTTTAATCCAATTGAGCTGTACTCAGTTATCAGGTGTAGGTACTGCTGGGCAGGACTGATTAACTCTGTTGTAAACCAATCAATCTGTGATCAGTGGTCACCTTAGCCACCACTGGGCAGAGCCAGTTAATTAAGTTGTAATCCAGTCAGGCTATGATCAGCTGCCAGGCTCAGGCACTACTAGACTGGACAGATTGATTCAGTTGTAATCCTATCAATCTGTGATCCACTGCCAAACTCAGATGCAGCTTGGTGGGACAAACTGATTCAGTTGTAAATCAATGAATCTGTGATCAGCTGCCAGGCTTAGGCCCCGCTGGGCTAGACAGAAAGGTTCAATTGCAATACAGCGAATCTCTGATCAGTCATCAGGGTCAGGTGCAGCTTGGTGGGACAGATTCAGTTGTAAATCAATGAGTGTGTGATCAGCCACTAGGCTCAGGTGCTACTGGGCTAGATAAAAAGATTCAATTGTAATCCAGTGAATCTGTGACTGGCTGCTAGGATCAGGCCCTGTTGGGCTAGACAGCAAGTTCAATTGTAATCCAATGGATCTGTGATCGGTTGCCAGGATCAGGTGCCGCTGAGCAGGACAGACAGATTCAGTGTAAATCAACAAATCTATGGTCAGTCACCAGGCTTAGGTGCCACTGGGCGAGACGGACCAACTCAGTTACAGACCAATGCATCTATTATCAGTCACCAGGCTCATAAGCTACTGGGCAGGGCTGACTTACTGACCCAGCTATAAATCAGTGAGTTTGTAATCAGCTGCCAGGCCCAGGTGCTGCTGGGCTAGAAATACCACTTGAGGTGCAAACTATTATATCCATGCTCAGCCACCAGGCTCAGATTGGGTACAGTGGGAGAGATTTATTCAGAAGTAAATCATTGAATTATGATCAGGCACCAGGCTCAGGCACTGCTGGGAGGGGTAGGTTGCTTCCAGTGGGCGGGGCTATGAGGACCCTCATAGGGAAGCTGCTTGGCACATTGTAGTCCACCTGCAGTATGGGCAATGAGTTAGCAGTAGGATCCCCACAGCTGCTCCCCCACTTCTCTCCTCCAAGCCACTGTCGCAAACTCTCCCTAAGCCTCTCCAGTCCACTCTGCCCTCCCTCTGCTGGAGTCCAGGATAAGTGGGTGCCAATGTAGTACTTTTGTTCATGGTCACCTTAGTAGTTCTCTGTCTCTAGAGCTCTCTTAGGCTAGGAAACACCATGGCTTTCTGTCCTTCTCAGCTATATGCTGTTTTACTCTCCACCATGTTGCTGTAGCTGGGAGGCCTAGATGGGGGACCAGAACCCACCCTTCTCAGGTGGATCCCCCAGCTCCATTTCTTCAGCTGCTGCATCAGGTGGGGGACCCACCTGCTATTACTACCAGTCACATTGTGATGAAGTGTCCTCCTCTGTTATGTCTGTGGTTATAAGGCTTCTTTCCGGTTGGTGTTCTATTCATAATTCCAGATGATTTCCACCCCCCCACCCCCCCTTAAGTTGTAATTTCAAATAGGACCTGGGAGGAGATTGATGTAGTGTAGTTCTACTTACTTTTCTGCTGTCTTGGTCTCCCCTATCCCATCTACTCCCTTTTTAAATGGAGGTGTCTCTTGGGGGCTAGCCAATCCCTATCTCACTATTTTCTATTAAGTGCATTAAGGTCAAATAACTTGTCTTCTTAATGTCACTGTTTCAACTATCCAAGGAACTGGGTCCAAGGGGCACCATCTGCATCTCAATTTTATTCAGATGATGAAATCTTGGACTTGGAATCTGGTGCTTTAATTGGTTGAAAATTTGGGGTCTTGTGATGGGCTAAATATATTTTGCATGTGGGAAAGATGTGACTCATTGGAGCCAGAGGGCAGATTATGGTAGGTCATTATAACAGTGGACCTCAGTGGATCCTGCCTTCTCATATTCACACATCTTTACAAGTAATATTGTCCCTTCTTTCATTAAGAGGTAGAATTAATTCTCTGCCTTCTTGAATCTGGGGCTGATGTAATAACTTGCTTTTATCAATAGACTGTGACACAGGTGACCTCATGTGAGTTCCAGAACTAGGCTTTTGAAGCTTCTAATCTCCATCCCCTGGAATGCTGTCCTGAGCCTACCATGTAAGAAAGCCAGTCCAGCCTACTAAAAAAATGAGCAGGCCACATGGAGGAAACCAAAGGGCCCAGCTGACATCCAGCACTAGATATGTGAATGAGGTTGTCAAGGACCTTCCAGTGTAGCTGAGCCTCCAGCTGAACGCAGCTGAACCAGTGAGCCCAGGACAAGCAAGGAGAGGAATTTCTCAGCCAATCAATAAAATCATAAAAAATATTAAATCATTGTTGCTTTGTCACTAAATTATGGTGTAGTGTGTTACACAACAATAGATAACAGATACATTTCATATTCATGAATTGAAGAAAACTGCTATATTCATACAGTGTTTATAAGAATATTATTTAATTTAACACTGTTTAATAGGGAGAACTGGAAACATTTGGATAAATGTAAATTTTAGTCTAAGCACACAGCTGTGTTAGAAATATACATGTTCTTCATAGCCTTTAAAACAACCTCTTCCACAAGGGTAATGGAAAATTTCATTTCAGTGATTATTAACCTTCCCTTTCCTCCTCAGGGTCTCCCACATACGGATGTGATGTGGTACCTAGAAGATAGGGTTAGAGTCTCTGTCGAATTGCTACTGATACTTAAGTTCCTTAACCTCTGCCTCTGTGGTCCCCTAATGTTCCTCTGCTTCTGTGCTGTGTGTGGGGAAGAAGAATTTTTGCCCAAGGGGCCCTCATGTTTCAGGAGCCACTTTCTTTAGGGAAATCACAGACAGCCGCAGGGGCCCTGGGCCTCCCCCCAACCAAAGTCAGAGGATAAGCCATGTTCCTGCTTATAGAATCTCAGAAGTTGATCAATTTCCTTCATTTTGTCCCATCTCTGTTCCCTTCAGTTGAAGCTGGTAGTGTTTTTGGTGTTATATCTGTCTCAGAATCCTTGGGGTTCTTCTGTGTATGTCAAGAAGGCTCATATCATGAGATATGAGAGTTCTCTATAGATCTTTCCTGGATAACCCCATCTCTGCTCCTGGCTTCTGCAGAAATAATTCATTGGATCCCTGAATTATATGTGCACCTACTCTCTAGAGTAGAAGGTTGTCTGTCCAGCCACATCCTGTTGCTCTCTCCAGAACATGCCATAAGCACCTTTGATGATATTGGTAGGCTAATTTTTCACATCATCTAGTTCTGGTTCCTGTTTGCTTAAAAACTTCTTCTCAATGTCTATTTCCTCTCACATTTTACTATAAGCAGCAAGGAAAAACTAGGCTGTACCTTCCGTATTCTGCTTGGAAATCTACTCAGCTAATTCTGCACATTTATCACTTGAAAGTCCCACTTTCTACCCCACAGAAGAACATAATTCAGCCCAGCTCTCTGCCACTTTATAATAAGTGTCACCTCCCCTCTGGTTTCAAATACCGTTTTTCTCATTTTCATATGAGGTCTCACCATATTTCTACAAATATTCTCTTTATGATGTTTTCTCTATGATGATAGAAACCGTCTCTATTCTAACTTTCTTTTGAGCTCTCACCAGAATCTTTTTTAATGTTCAAACTGTTACTAAACCAAAAGAATGTGGGTTTGGCTGTTTGTTGGTTGCCGCAAGAATCTGTGTTGTTTTGTTTTTCTTTCAACAAAAGACAAACTTCTGAGGTAGGTGTTGATGCAAAAAGGAAAAAGGTTTTATTTGGGTGCTGTGCCATCTTGGAGAATGGGGGACTCTGTTTCAAAGCTCATCTCCTCCACAAAACCCAGACAAAGCCCAGCCATGCTCAGCAAGACCACAACAAAAGGCAGTGCTCAGAGTTCCTGCTCCATTTTAAAGTACTGTCCCCTAGGCAGCTGCAAAGAGGTCACCCAAGCAGCTGAGCTTGTTCCCAGCTGTTGTCCAGCTTCAGGCTCCCTCCTGAAGGCTGCATGTGGGGCTGGCACAGCTATGGCCACGTGGCTGCTAGGGCCACAAGGTCACATGCTCCCAGATGTCGAATCCTTCATCAATCAGATCAGCAAGACAGAGAGACTCCCTCCTGGAGGCCATGGGCCATGTGGCTGCTAAGGTGGCCCATGGAGAGGACAGGCCAATGTATCGACCAAGTATATGTTCTGAGCAGCCAGTGATAAGCAAGGGAGAGCAGGTCTGGGACAGTGAGCAATGAGCTAGATAGGGAGAACATTTATTCCCTTGGGGCTATACCCATTTTGGGTGTGGGAGGGGCCAGGTGCTTTTTCAGAAAGACAAATGAACTTCCTAAACTTTTATGTGCTTTGGGTGGGTCCAATCCCCTTCTTTCCCCAGGCTTAGGTTGTCATGCCTCTTAGGTCCAGCACCTCCCCCTGCCTTCATTCTGACTTCTGGGACACATGTGCCTACCTTCCCCTGGTCCTACCCACAACTGGTACTGGAAGGGCTAGGACAAGGGTTTTCCCTTTATCAATTGTCTTTCTAACTTTTGGTGCACTGGGAGCCTATTCATTCATCTTTCTAGCTTTTGGCAGGCTTGAGCCCTATCCATGCATCCCTCTAGCTCTTAGCACTCTGGGGCACCATCCATTTTTCCAGCTTTCTGCACTTGGTTAGGCCCTGTCTATTGGCATTTCCAGCTTTCGGCATGCTCAGTATAAGAACCTCCACCTGCCCCCATCTGGTTGGTGGGGGAAACTCCCCTGGCTCCACTGTGTTCAAGGCTACCTAGCTTCTGTGTCCTTGAGGCCTTGGGGCATGTCAAGCTGTCAAGCTGTGGCAGCCTGGTCATCTCCAGGGCAGGTCCAACCCCTGCTCCCACTGTGCGGAGGCAACACCCTGCGGCTTGCAGTGTCCACCAGGGATCCCACTGCCTCTGAGCTGGGCAGACATGTAGCCAAGATGCCAAGATTGGCTGAGCCTTCAGGCCCCTTGCGCCACCAACAGAGGGGCGCCCTTCCCCCTGCAGCTCGGCAGTCTGCTGAGCACTGGGTGCCTTGGTTTACTGAGAAGGGGCAGGCTGAGCACATGGGCTTGTTACCAGTAACAATATTTCCTCCAGCAATCTCTTCAAGGCCATCTAGGCTTCTTTTTTTAAAGCGTTTACCTCAACATTGTTTCAGCCTCTACCCATGAATCAATTCCAAAACCTACCACATTTTAGGAATTTGTTCCAGCAGCACTACCTCCAGCTAGTAAAATAAGTATTGGATTCTTAAGGCTATCATAACAATTTAACACAAACTGCGTAATTTGAAACATCAGAACTTTATTCTCTCACAGTTCAGGAATACAGAAGTCCAAAATCAAGGTGTAGGCTGGGTTGGTTCCTTCTAGAGGGTGTTCAGGCCCCTCCCTTAGCATCTGGATGCTGCTGGAGAACCTTGGCATTCCCTGGCTTGTAGGCTAATCACTCCAGTTTCTGCCTCCATCTTCACATGGCTCTTTTACCCCATGTGTGCATTATGTCTCTATAATGGCCTTCTTTTTCCTTTTTAATTTTAAATTACTTTTTATTGTTGTAATACAATTGTTTCATCCCCCCCCCCCATTGCTCTCCCCTATTCCTCTCTCCCCATCGCCTCGCCCAGAGTCAATCCCCACCTCATTGTTCATGTCCCTGGGTCTTTCACATTGGCTCCTCCACTAAACCCTTACCCTACTCCCCCCTTCCCCTTAATCAACATCATTCTGCTCCTTTTTTTTTCATGTCTCTGATTTCAGTCTGCTCATCTATGAGTCTTATGTATTAAGTGAGATCATATGGTATTTGTCTTTTGCTGCCTGACTTATTTCACTTTTTTCCAGATCCGTCCATGCTATCCTAACACCACTTGTTAAAGAGGCTATTTGCACTTCATTTTTTGTTCCTTCCCCCTTTGTTGAATATTAGTTGCCCATAGAGTCCTGGGTTTATTTTGGGCTCTCTATTCTGTTCCATTGATCTGTTTGTCTGTTCTTGTGCCAGTACCAAACTGTTTTGACTACAGTAGCTTTGTAAAATAGTCTGATATCTGGTATTGTGATTCCTCCTACTTTGTTCTTCTTTCTCAAGATTGCTGTGGCTATTTGGTGTTTTTTTTTTTTTGTTTTGGCTCATATGAATTTTAAAATTTTTTGTTCTAGATCTCTGAAGTATGATGTTGGTATTTTAATAAGGATTGCATTGAATCTACAGATAGTTTGGGTAGTATTGACATTTTTATGATGTTAATTCTTCCCATCCATGAACATGGTATATCTTTCCATTTATTTGTATCTGCCTTAGTTTCTTTCTTCAGTGTTCTGTAGTCTTCTGAGTACAGGTTTTTTACCTCCTTGGTTAAATTTATTCCTAGCTACTTTATTTATTTTTTTTGTTGCTGTAGTAAGTTTCTTTCTCTGATGTTTCATTGTTAGTGTATAAAAATGCCTTAGGCCCTGGCTGGTGGCACAGTGGATAAGGCACTGGCTTGTGAACCCAAAGGTCACTGGTTTGATTCCCAGCCAGGGCACATAACCAGGTTGCAAGCCAGGTCTCCAGCTAGATCTGTAGCTGGAGGCAGGTGAAAGGCAACCATACACTGATGTCTCTGTCCCTCTCTGCTTCTCTCCCTTCCCTTCTCTCTAAAAATAATAAATTAAAAATCTTTAAAAAATGCCTCAGATTTCTGGATATTTATTTTGTATCTGGCTATTTTCCCAAATTCACTTATTAGTTTGAGTAGATTTTTTGGGGGTTTATAGGATTTTCTGTGTGCATTATCATGTCATCTGCAAATAATGACAGCTTTAGTTTCTCTTTTTCAATTTGGATGCCTTTGATTCCTTTTTCTTGTCTGATCTCTGTGGCTAGAACTTCCATAACTGCGTTGAATAGAAGGTGGAGAAAGTGGGCAGCCTTGTCCTGAGCTTAAGGGAAAGGGTTTCAGTTTTTGCCCATTGAGTGTGATGTTGGCTGCAGGTTTCTCATTTATGGCCTGTATTACATTGAGGTGTGTTCCCTCTATTCCCATCTTGCTGATAGTTTTTTTTTTTTTTTTTTTATCATAAATGGGTGCTGCACTTTGTCAAATGCTATCAATTGATATGATCATATGGTTTTTGTCTTTCATTTTATGTGGTGTATTATGTTTATTGATTTGTGAATACTGTACCGTCCTTGCATCCCTAGGATGAATCCCACTTGATCATGGTGCATGTTCTTTTTAATATATTGCTGGGTCTGGTTTGCCAATATTTTGTTGAAGATTTTGGCATCTACAGTATGTTCATCAGCCATATTGGCCTGTAGTTTTCTTTCTTCATTGTGTCTTGACCCAGTTTTGGGATTAGCATAATACTGGCCTCATAGAGTTTGGGAGTCTTCCCTGCTTTTGGATTTTTTGGAATAGGTTGAGAAGGAGTTAGTTCTTCCCTAAATGTTTAGTAAAATTCACCTGTGTAGCCATCTGGTACCAGACTTTTATGTGCCAGGAGTTTTTTGATTGCTGCTTTAATTTCACTAGTTGTTATTGGTCTATTCAGGCTTTCTGCTTCTTCCTGATTCAGTTTTGGAAGAGTATATGTTTCCAGAAATTTGTCCATTTCACTCAAGTTGTCAAATTTCTTGACATATAGCTGTTCATAGTAATTTCTTATAATGTTTTGTATTTCTGTAGTTTCAGTTGTGATTTCTTCTTGTCATTTCTGATTCTATTTATTTGAATCCTTTCTTTTTTTCTTGATGAGTCTGGATAATGGTTTGTCAATCTTGTTTATCTTTTCAAAGAACTAGCCCCTGGTTTTATTGATCCTTTGAATTGTTTTTTTTTTTTTTAAGATTTTATTCATAATTTTTAGAGAGAAGGGCAGGGAGGGAGGAAGAAAGGCATCAATGTATGGTTGCCTTTCACCTGCCTCCTGCTACAGATCTGGCTAGAGACCTTGCTTGCAACCTGGTTATATGCCCTGGCTGGGAATCAAACCGGTGACCTTTGGGTTTGTAGGTCAGTGCCTATCCACTGAGCTAGCAGCCAGGGCCTGAATTGTTCTTTTTGTCTCTATGTCATTTAATTCTTCTCTGATCTTTATTATTTCCTTCCTTCTACTTGCTTTGGATTTTGTTTGTTGTTCTTCCTCTAGTTCTTGTATCTGTAGGGTTAGGTCGTTTATGTGAACTTCTTCGAACCTTTTTAGGTAGGCCTGCATTGCTATAAATTTCCCTCTGAGGACTGCCTTTGCTGTGTCCCATAAGTTTTACGTTTTTTTATGTTCATTTTCATTTGTTTCCAGAAACTTTTTGATTTATTCCTTGATCTCAGTGTTAACCCAATCATTATTCAATAGTGTGTTATTCAGCCTTCATGAATTTGAATATTTTGGAGTTTTTCCTTGAGTTTGGTTTCTAACTTCAAGCCATTGTGGTCTGAGAAGATGCTTGATATGATTTCAATTTTTTTTTTTAAATTTGTGGAGGATTGTTTTGTGTCCTACCATGTGGTCTATCTTTGAGAAAATTCCATGTGCATTTGAAAATTGTATTTTGTTTCCTTTGGGTGAAAAGTTATAAAGTTATACACACACACACACACACACACACACACACACACACATATATATATATATATATATATATATATATATATATATATATATATATCTTCCATTTCATCTAGGGTGTTGTTAAAGGCCATATGTCTTTGGTGTTTCTTTGCTTAGAAGATCTGTCCATTGTTGACAATAGGGTGTTTAAATCCTCTACTATGAGGATTGTCTATATCCTTCTCATAGTCCTCCAAGATTTTTCTTATATATTTGGGTGCTCCTATATTGGGTGCATATATGCTTACAAGGATTGTGTCTTCTTGATGGATTGTTCCCTTTAGTATTATGAAATGATCTTCTTTGTCTCTTTTGATGGCCTTTGTTGTAAAGTGTGTTTTGTCATATGAGTATTGCTACCCCAGCTTTTTTTAATGTCCATTTGCTTGAAACATGTTTTTCCAATCCCTTTACTTTCAGTCTGTGTAGATCTCCTGTTCTGAAGTAGGTCTTTTGTAGACAACATATATGTGGGTACTATTTTCTTATCCATTCAGCTACTCTGTGTCTTTTGATTGGAGCATTTAATTCATTTACATTTAAGGTTATTATTGATTGGTACTTATTCATTGTGGTTTTTTTCTCTTCATGCTTGTTTTTCTCCCTCTCTCCTTCTTTTTAAAAAAGGTTTTATTTATTATTTCCAGAGAGAGAGGGAGGGAGAGAGGCAGAAAGGGAAAGAAACATCAATGTATGGTTGCCTTTCACCTGCCTCCAGCCACAGATCTGGCTGGAGGCCTAGCTTGCAACCTGGTTATGTGTCCTGGCTGAGGAATCAAACCAGCGACCTTTGGGTTCTCAGGCTGGTGCCTTTCTCCCTCTTTTATAGCAGCCCCTTTATTACCTCTTGCAATGCTGGTTTGGTGGAGATGTATTCTTTTAACTTTTGTCTTGGAAACTCTTTCTTTCACCTTCCATTTTGAATGAGGGCCTTGCTGGAATAGTAGTCTTGATTGGAAGCCTTTGCTTTTCATTGCTTGGAATATTTTTGCCATTCTTTTCTGGCTTGTAGTGTTTCTGTTGAGAAATCATTTGATAGCCTTATCTGAACTCCCTTGTATGTTCCTAATGCTTTCTCTCTTGCTGCCCTTAGGATTCTCCCTTTATCTTTGAATGTTGCCATTTTAATTATGATGTGTCTTGGTGTAGGCCTCTTTGGGTTCATTTTCATCGGCACCCTCTGTGCTTCCTGGATTTGGATAATTTTTATCTCACCGAATTTGGGAAGTTTTCTGTCATTACTTTTTTAAACAGGTTTTCTTTTCCTTGCTCCTCTTCCTCTCTTTCTGGTAACCCTATGATATGGATATTATTACATTTCATGTTATCCTGCAGCTCTCTTAGTGCCTCTTCATCCTTTTTCAGTCTTTTTTCTTTTTTTTTTTTTCAGTGTCTGAGTACTTTTTTCCATGTTGTACTCCAGCTCACTGATCCAGTTCTCTGCCTCCTGTAACCTGCTTTTGATTCCTTCTTCTGTGTTCTTCAGTTCAGAAACTATATTCTTCATTTCCTCTTGGTTCTTATTGATGGTTTCTATGTCTTTTTTAATGCTGGTATAATTTTCCATAAGTTACTTGTAGCTTCCCTGGAGTTCTATTTAAAAAAAAAATATTTTATTTATTATTTCCAGAGAGAGGGGAAGGAAGAAAGGCAGAGAGGGAGAGAGACATCAATGTATGATTGCCTTTCACCTGCCTCCAGCTATGGACCTGGCTGGAGACCTGGCTTGCAACCAGGTTATGTGCCCTGGCTGGGAATCAAACCAGTAACCTTTGGGTTCACAGGCCGACACCTATCCACTGAGCCACCAGCCAGGGGCTCCTTGAAGTTCTTTATAATTCCTCTGGAGTTTTTTGTAGTTTTCTTTGAGCTCATTGAGCTTTCTTATAACCATTGCTTTGAATTCTATATCTGATAGATTGCTTATCTCCATTTCATTTAACAGCTTTTCTGGGGATTCTGCCTTTCCTTTTGGTGATGGACTGTTTCTTTTTCTCCCCATTTTAGGTGTCTTTTCTTGCTTGTTTTTGTTACTTATATTAATCTGCTTTGACTCTCTGCCTGCATTTAGTGACCTTCTGTGGCAGGAGACCTATAGGATTCAGTGTTGCAGACTGCAAAATTTCCTTAACTTGAGCTCATGTTGGAGCACTCAGTTTAGCTGCTGGGCTCCCATTTGGGCCTGTTACTGTTGCTGCTTTTGGAGCGCTCCTGAATGCAGGCCCTGGGGGCAAAGCCCAGCACTATACAGCCTGTTTCTGTCAGGACCTGTGGGTTGCCAGGCACAGCTCCTGCCTGTGGAGATTCTGTTTAGGCCCATTACTGCAGTCCTGAGCACTGTGCCTTGAGGAGCAGGGCCAAGCATTCTGCCGTCAGCCTGGGCAGGCCCCGGAAGCCTCACTGGGTGGGCCAATCTACCAGTAGCAGATGGAGCGTGTTGCTTTCTAGGGTGGCTGGGCACTCCCACAGTCTCCTCCAAATATACTCAGTTCCTCTGACCAGGTCATGGTGCCGCCCAGGTCTCTGCAATCTCTGGATCACTTGCACCAGAATCCAAACACTTCCCACACCAAGTCCCTGAGGCTTTCACCTGTCCCGCATTCCCTGTCTTCTCTAGCTACTCAGGAACAAGGGCAAACACAGCACTGCCCCCTTCCCTGCTGCCATCTTCCTCTCCTTCCTCTATGGTCTTCTTATAAGGATACCAGTCACTGGGTTTAGAGCCCACTCTAATCCAAGAGGAACCCATTTTAACTAATTACATCTGTAAAGATCTTATTTCCAATCAAATCATATTTTGAGGTTCTAGGTGGACATGAATTTGGCGGGACACTATTCAACTAAGTACAGATATTAATTTCTAACTCCTACAGTCCTCTGAAGGACAGATATCAGTCATGTTCACAAATGCATGAGCAGGAGGAATGAATTTACTTCAAAAGAGACTATAGTGAACATCTGGCCTCAGGCTCCACCCACAGCATTCATTGTGGTCTTCCATTTCTTCCTGAGCTCTTTTGATGTCAAATTCCCTGACTATTCCAAATAAAAATTTGAACTTTCAAACATTTTAAATGGGACATTTTAAATCCCATGTCATGCTTCATTTTCTCCCTAGCATTTATTGCTACTTAACAAACTTTATATTTTGCTTACATGTTGTTGATTGTTTTTCTTCCTCACTAGAACAATCTCTGTGAAAGCCACATTTTTTTGTTCATTTTATTCATTGCTATATCGCCAGCATCCAGAATAATGTCTGGTATATAGTAGGTGCTTTGCTCAGTTACTTGGTCAAGTAACTGAATGCATGGATGAATGAAGAATTCCTGGACAGTGGGCATCCATGTGCTAAGGACAGGAAGACCATTCCTGCATTGGGCAAATTTTGCCCTTTTAAGTCACTTAGTGTCAGGTTTCCAGAGTCCTTAACTTAGAACCTCCTGGGTCTGTTTGACAATTTTAGATTATTGGGAGATAACTGTGATAGTTGGTTAGTTGGGAGTGAAGAGTAAAACAGGTGGAACGCCGTTGACCTGTTGGGTCATTTTGAGAACTTTGCTTTATGTCTCCTTGTGCCACTGGCTCTTGACCTTAGTGTCCTTTTCTTGTCTGTTAAGAAAGCAGTTGCTTTCTCTCTTGGCCCCTATCCCTTCTGTCTGGGATGTGAGAATTAAAGACAAAAGTCTCAAAATCACTTTGAACTCCACAGAGGAGGGTGGCAACTAAGCTGAGAACGTTATTAGTAAAAAGATAATTCCTTTGAAAGTGGAAATTGCTGGATCACACAATCTCCCAACCACTGGATGGAATTAAAGAGGAATTTGCTAAAGAGTCACAACTTCAAAAAGGATCATCCAGATGGCCAAGGGAAATTCACATTTACACTTCAATCAGCAATTCCTTTGTAGAATGTAGGAGGGGAGGGCCCAGTTTTCTGAGATCACAAATGGTCATCCCCTTCTGAAGAAGAGAGCCTGTGAGAAAGACTGCTCAGTATCTGTGAATTCTCCTGCTAATTAAGAAAGTGAATCTAATTTCACGGACTTCAGCTCCTATTAATTTATTCTGAGTTTGTTGGTAATGAAGCTGTGTTTGTTTCTTAAGAAGAAAACATCAGAGAGGAAAATAATGGGTGTGAGGCTGTGCTGTTTACTCCCATAACTTCATTCTGTTAATTGAGGAACAAAACTTATAATTTAATGTATATTACAGTATCATCAACACAGCTACTACTTGCTTTAGTTATGAAAAGAGCCCAGTGTGGTGAGCCCATAATGGGAGTCTATTTTAACATGACTAAACACAAACTTACTGGGGTCATTGAACCACAGGTCATAAAAGAACCTTCAATGTCGGTCAATATGAGTGTAATTGTTTCCAGACACACAATCCAATTGCTGTCATCCCTTCACTTGTCAGCAACCACATTTCCCTGGAATGAATGGCAGGTTTTCCTACAGAGCTATAGTTCCACTCATGGCTGATGTTGAGGAAATCTATTGCTTTCTTCCCCTGAAAAACACATGGCTAGTGTAGGCCTTGGTGCTGGGCTCTCACACCTCTGTCCTGGGCTGAGCCCACTGCCTACTTTTGTCAGTATCTGAGGTGTAACTGGAACAGAGCTTTTCTCATTAAAAAAATATTTATTTATTATTTGTAGCAAGAGGGGAAGGGAGAGAGGCAGAAAGGGAGTGAAACAACAATGTATGGTTGCCTTCCACCTGCCTCCAGCTACGGACCGGGCCAGAGACCTGGCTTGGAACCTGGTTATGTGCCCTGGCTGGGAATTGAACCAGCAACCTTTGGGTTTGCAGGCAGGCACCTTATCCACTGTGCCACCAGCCAGGGCCTGCATTTCTCATTTTTGAAGCCAAACCTACTTTTTTTTTTTCCATTTTTAAAAAAAAATTTATTGTTGTTGTATTACATCCATCCCCTTTTTGCTCCCCTCTGTCCCTCTCCCCACCCACCCTTTCCCCCCAAAGTCAATCCCACCTGTTGTCCATGTCCATGGTTCCTTTATACTAGGTTCTTGTCTAAGCTGCTCCCTTTCTTTGCCTCTGCCTCCCCCCTCCCACCAACCCCATTCCCCCTGACCACTGAAGGCCTATTCCTTGTATTCATATACTTGGATCTGTTTTGCTTGTTGTTAGTTTTGCTCATTATTGTCCCATAATGGGTGAGATCATATGATATTTGTCCTTCACTGACTGGGTTATTTCACTAAGCATAATACTCTCCAGTTCCATCCATGTTGTTGCAAAGGGTACAAGTTCCTTCTTTCTTTCTGCTATATAGAATTCCATTGTGTAAATGGACCAAAGTTTTTGATCCAGTCATTCACTGATGGGCACTTAGGCTGTTTCCAGCACTTGGCTATTGTAAATAGCACTGCTATGAACATAGGTGTGCATAGGTTCTTATGAATTGGTGTTTCAGGATTCTTTGGGTATAGTCCAAGTAGTGGAATTGCTGGATCAAAAGGCAGTTCCATTTTGAGTTTTTGAAGGAAACCCCATACTGTTTTCCACAGTGGCTGCACCAGCCTGCATTCCCACCAACAGTGTATGAGGGTTCCCTTTGCCCCGCATCCTTGCCAACACTTGTTGTTTGTTGATTTGCTGATAATTGCCATTCTGACAGGTGTGAGGTGGTATCTTATTGCAATTTTAATTTGCATCTCTCTGACGACTAGCGATGTTGAGCATTCTTTCATATGCCTCTGGGCCATTTCTATATCATCCTCAGTGAGTTGTCTGTTCAGGTCCTTTGCCCATTTTTTAATTGGGCTGTCTGTCTCCCTGGTGTTGAGTCGCATTAGTTCTTTATATATTTTGGAGATCAGACCCTTGTCTGAGGTATCATTGGCAATTATGTTTTCCCATACAGTTGGTTCCCTTTGAATTTTGCTGATATTTTCTTTAGCTGAACAG
>PVIW01010041.1:0-47212 GCA_004026585.1 Noctilio leporinus
TGGAGTTCTTTGTAGTTCTCCTGGAGTTGTTTATAGTTTTCTTTGATGTGGCTGAGCTCACTGAGCTTCTCTATCATCATTCTTTTGAATTCCTGATCTGATATTCCAGGTGCCTCTGTTTCATTTTGTGTTCTTTCTGGGGATTCTTCCTTTCCTTTTGGTGATGGACTGATTCTTTTTTTCCCCATTTTGGGTGTCTCTTCTTACTTGCTCTTTATTTATTTTTTTTCTTTCCTTGGGTTAACCTGCTTTGCTTCCTTGCCTTAGATGAGCACCCTTCCGTGATAGGAGATTTGTGGAGTTTAGTATTGCCGTCTCCCAGATTTTCACCACTTGCTCTTCTTGGTGTGTCCTTTACTTGGTCTGTCTGGTTGTATTCTGGGCCTGTTGGCTTTTAGCAGAAACAAAAGCAAAAACAAAAAACAAAAAACAAAAACAAAAACAAACAAAAAAGAAACCAAAAACAAAAAAACCAAACCAAACCAAATGAAACAACAACAACAACAAAAAAAATGCAAAAGGAAAAAAGAAATTAAAATGATAATAATAATAAGAAGAAAATATTTAGATGGCTATTCACCATTAATAATCCCTGATTGTTCCAGATGGAGCCTGGACCTGAGGGCTTTTAGCAGAGGAAAAAAAATAAAAAAAGGGAGAAAGTCTCAAGAGAAAGAGAAATCAATATTAATAAAGAAAAAGTTTAGGTGTCTTTTCACCTTTTGTGGTCTCTGTTTGGTCCAGGTGGAGCCAGGACCAGTGGGTTTTATCAGGGAGAAAAGAAAGGAGAAAGAAAGAAAGAAAAAAAAATGAGAGGGGGAGAAAGTCACAAGACAAAGAGAAATCAATATTAATAAAGGAAGGTTTTAGCTGCGTGTTCCCCCTTTATGAATTCTGATTGGTCCAGGTAGAGCCAGAACCTGTGGGCTTTACCAGGAAGAAAAGGAAAAGAAAAATTAAAAAAAAAATGAGGAAAGAAGAAAAGAATAAAGAAAGGGTTTAGAAAGGCTGGGGAACGGAGGAATACTTAGATTGAGGCCTGGGAATGTGTTATAGCCACAGAATGAGTAGACTTTAATTTGAGAGTAGGGGGAGGGTCTGGGTATTTAGGTGGATTGAGGTATGGTGGGGATTAAGAATATGTGAGAAGTAACTTTTGCAAAGGATATGTTGGGGATTAATAGTTCATATTGCTCTCGGTATAACTCAGGTGCTTGAGATTAGCAGCAATCCCTTTCCTGAGGCTGCCTCTTTTTCTTGGTCAGGACTTTACAGTCTATAGTCTATATTCTAGTCATTATTGGCTTGTGGCAGGGCCTCTGATTGTCACAGTCAGGGCTGATTCTGAGTGTCTGCCCCAAGGTAGGCTGGGCCTTCTGCAGCCTGGCTGGGTTTTAGGGCTGCTGGTATTTTGAAGCCCACAAGGTGTCCCCTTCCACTCCTGGCGGAGGTTCCTGCCCAGGATTAGCACCCAGCATGCCTGCAGGTCAGCCGGCAACTTTGCAGGTCCCTGTGAGGACTGGCCCCACTCCCGCAGTTCCGGGAGGAGGCAGCCCCTCTCCCTCAACACTGTCTGAGGTCCCCCTACACTGTCCCGCCCTTCCAGGGCAGGCACCACTCCTCCAAGCCAACCAGCTCTCCACGAAGCCCTTTATGCAGCCTCCGATGAGCCCCTCCCAGGTGTGGGCAGTGCAGCCTTTGTCTCCGGCAATGGTGGGTCAGTTGCCACTGCTACTAGGTCCGGGCTCACCGGCTTGCTGTTTGGAGCTTCTGTGGAGCCTGGGGACTTGTGTGGTTGGGCAGGGCTGGGCCTCCCCCCTCGCTGGGGCTTCTTGCTGCTGTTTCCCAGGTGGTCCAGCAGCACTGTTTTGGGCCCTCTTGCCCTCCTGGTTGGCGCACTTCCCACTCCCTAGCTCAGGCTTCCTGCAGGACTCTTCTCCTCTGCCTCTAGCCCCTGGTGGAGCCTCCTTTCCCTGTTGCTGGAGTGAGTCTCTCCCACAGTCCCTCTCCTGCAAGAGTTCAATTCTTTGTACCCTATGGTGTTTGCCCTCGCTGCCTGCACTTCACTGTTGAGACTTCCAGTTGCCAGGGAGCCCGGAACTGGCCTCAGTCAAATGCGCCCCTCTGGGCAGAGCTGCCCCTGCCCAGGGCCGACCTTGGCCCGCCGGCCAGTCAGTCGGAATGCCTCACCTACTGTCCTGCTGGCCTCCTCTGCCTCTGGGCTGTGTTCCCCTGTGTCCAGATACTACCCACTCCAATTCCCAGGGTCTGAAGATGTCTCACGCTCCCAATCTTGTCCTCCAGCTGCCTTGGTACTTGAGAACATCATCAGCACTGCTCTCTACTCTGTCACCATCTTAGTGGCTGTCTAAAACTTCTTTTTTAATTAACCAAATAGTTAAAACTTTATTAGTTAATCAAAATTAAAGGTAAATAATTTATATAGGGGATATGCCTTTTTAACATAAAATTCACCTCCCTGTCTTGCATAAGTACCATTCATATTTTATAGTCTCACTCAAACAACCATGGCAGCAAAATATATAATACCTATGGCTATTTAATCAACTTTAGTAATTATTCCATTTGTCTCTTTAAAATGCAATAGTTGAAATCACAGTGCCAAAGATAGTTTCCTTTTCAAACTGAGACATATTTTCCACATTTATCATTGAAACTTTATAAATTTTAATTATTTTTATTTCTTTATTTTAATTTTATTATTGTTGTATCACATCCATCTCCCTTTCCCCCCTAAGGTCCTCTTCCCCATACACCCACTTCCCCATAAAGTCATTCCCACTTGTTGTCCATGTCCATGGTTCTTCCATGCTAGTTCCTTGACTAAACTTCTCCCCTTCTTTGCCTCAATCACCCCACTCCCCTCTGCCCACTGAAGGTCTATTCATAGTATTCATGTATCTGGTTCTGTTTAGCTTGTTTGTTTGTTTTGTTTATTATTGTTTATTATTGCCCTGTAATGGGGGAGATGATATGGTATTTGTCTTTCACTGACTGGCATATTCCACCAAGCATAATACTTTCCAGTTCCACCCATGTTGTTGCAAAGGGTAGCAGTTCTTTCTTTCTTTCTGCTGTGTAGTATTCCATTATGTAAATGCACCAAAGTTTTTTGATCCAATCATCTACTGATGGGCACTTAGGCTGCTTCTAGCACTTGGCTACTGTAAATAGTACTGCTATGAACATAGGGGTACATTGGTTCTTATGAACTGGTGTTTCAGGGTTCTTCAGGTATAATCCTAGTAGTGGAATTGCTGGATCAAAAGGCAGTTCCATTTTTAGTTTTTTAAGGAAACCATAGTGTTTTTTCATAGTGACTGCAAGAGCCTGCATTCCCACCAACAGTGCAGAAGGGTAATTGTTTCCCCACCTCCTTACCAACACTTGTTGTTTGTTGATTTGTTGATGATTGCCATCCTGAGAGGTGTGAGGTAATATCTTATTGCTCTGATGGCTAGTGATATTGAGCATTCTTTCATATGCCTTTGGATGCTTAGTATGTCTTCCTCAGAGAGGTGTCTGTTCAAGTGCTTTGACCACTTTTTAATTGGGCTATTTGTCTCCCTGGTGTTGAGTCACATAAGTTCTTTATATCAAACCCCTGTCTGAGGTATTATTGGCAATTATGTTTTCCCATACATTTGGTCCCGTTTGGATTTTGCTGGTGTTTTCTTTAACTGAACAGAAACTTTTCAATTTGATACAGTCCCATTTGTTTACTTGTTTTTTTAAAAATTTCCTTTGCCCTTGGAGAAGTATCAGTAAATATATTTCTGTGCAAAATATCTAAAATTTAACTATCTATATCTTTCTCCAGGACCTTTATGGTGGCACTGCTTATGTTTACGTCCT
Source organism: Noctilio leporinus (assembly GCA_004026585.1). NCBI lineage: Eukaryota > Metazoa > Chordata > Mammalia > Chiroptera > Noctilionidae > Noctilio > Noctilio leporinus. The sequence continues at coordinate 3,877 of PVIW01010041.1, forward strand.
TTGTCCGTATTGAGTTTATTCTGGTGTATGGTGTAAGTTGCTGGTTTAGTTTTACTTTTTTTGCAGGTTGCTTTCCAGTTCTCCCAACGCCTCTTGTTGAAGAGACTGTTTTTACTCCATTTTATGTTCCTTCCCCCTTTGTCCATTATTAATTGACCATAGAGTCCTGGGTTAATTTCTGGGCTCTCTATTCTGTTCCATGATCTTTATGTCTATTCTTATGCCATTGCCAGACAGTTTTGATGACAGTAGCCTTGTAATACAGTTTAATGTCCAGTATTGTGATTCCTCCTACTTTGTTCTTCTTTCTCAAGATTGCTATGGCATTCATGGGCATTTTTGGTTCCATATAAATTTTTGAGAATTTTTTCTATATCTGTGAATTATGTCATTGGTATTTTAATTGGGATTGCATTGGATCTATAGATTGCTTTGGGTAGTATCGTGATTTTAATGATGATAATACTTTCCATCCATAATCACGGTATATGTTTCTATTTATTTTTATCTTCCTTAATTTCTTTCTTCAATATTCTGTAGTTTTCTGAGTACAGGTCTTTTACCTCATTGGTTAAGTCTATTTCTAAGTATGTTACTTTTCTTATTGCCATGGTGAATGGAATTTGTTTTCTAGCTTCTATACCTGATGCTTTATGTTGGTATACAAAAATGCTTTTGATTTCTGAATATTGGCTTTATATCCAGCTATTTTGCTAAATTTGCTTATTAGGTCAAGTAAGTTTTTGGTGGAGTTTATTGGGTTTTTTATGTACACTATCATGTCATCTACAAAAAAAATAACAGTTTGATTTCCCTCTTTTCAATTTGAATACATTTGATTTTTTCCCCTTGTCTGATAGCTATGGCTAGAACTTCCAAAATGATGTTGAACAGAAGTGGAGAAAGTGGGCAGCCTTTTGTTGTTTCTGATCTTAGGGGAAAAGCTTTTAGTTTTTGCCTATTAAGTATGATTTTAGCTTCAGGTTTCTCACATATGGCCTTCATTATGTTGAGGTATGCTCCCTCTATTCCCATTTGCTGAGCATTTTTTAAAATCATAAATGATTGCTATATTTTATCAAATACTTTTTCATCATCTATTGATATGATCATATGATTTTTTCTTTCATTTTGTTTATGCATTACATTCATTGATTTGCAAATGTTGAACCATCTTTGCATCCCTGGGGTGAAACACACTTGATCATGGTGTATGATCCTTTCAATGTATTGCTGGATTCAGTTGGCCAATATTTTGCTGAGAATCTTTGCATCTATGTTCATCAGAGATATTGGCCTATAGTTTCCTTTCTTAGTTGTGTCTCAACCTGGTTTTGGGATTAAAATAATATTGGCCTCATAGAATTTGGGAGTCTTCCCTCTTCCTGGATTTTTTTGGAATAGATTGAGAACCATAGGAGTTATTCTCTTAATATTTGGTAAAAATCACCTGTGAAGTGATCTGGTCTGGGGCTCTTATGCTTTGGGAGATTTTGGATTGCTTCTTCAATTTCACTAGTTGTTATTGATCTGTTCAGGCTTTCTGCTTCTTTTGGGTTCAGTTTTGGTAGATTATACATTTCCAGAAATTTGTCCATTTCACCCAGGTTGTCTTATAGTTGTTTGTTGTAATTTCTTACAATCCTACGTACTGAATTATCAGTTGTGATGTCTCCTCTGTCATTTCTAATTCTGTTTATTTGAGTCCTCTCTCTCTCTTTCTTCATGGGTCTGGTTAAAGGCTTGTCAATTTTGTTTATTTTTTTAAAGAATAAGCTTCTGGGCTTATTGATTCTTTGAATTGTAGTTTTAGTTTATAAATTATTTAATTCTGCTCTGATATTGATTGTTTTCTTCCTTCTCCTTGCTCTTAACTTTGTTGTTGCTCCTCTAGGTCTTGCAGCTTTATAGTTAGGTTGTTTGTATGAACTTCTCCTGACCTTTTCAGGTAGGCCTGTATTGCTATGAATTTCACTCTGAGGACTGTCTGTGTTGTGTCCCATAGGTTTTGGGCTGTTGTGTATTATTGTCATTTGTTTCCAGAATCTTTTTGATTTCACCTTTGATCTCATTGTTTACCCATTCCTTACTTGAAAACATGTTATTCAGTCTCCATGAGTTAGTGTGTGTGTGTGTGTGTGTGTGTGTGTGTGTGTGTTTCTTGATGTTGGTTTCTTGTTCCAATCTATAGTGATCTGAGAAGATGCTTGGTATGATTTCTGTTTTCCTGTATTTGTGGAGGCTTGTCTTGTGACCTACTATGTGGTCTATCTTAAAGAATGTTCCATGTGGGTGAAAGATTCTGTATATATCATTTAGATACATTTCCTCTAGAGTGTTGTGCAATGCCACAATATCATTAGTGTTTTTTTTTGTTTGGGACATCTTTCTACTTTTGGTAATGGGGTATTAAAATCCCCTACTATTAGTGTGTTGCTGTTCTTGAAGCCCTCCAAGGTTTTTCTTATATATTTGGGAGCTCTTATGTTGTGTGCATATATGTTTACCAGAGTTCCATCTTCTTGTGAATTGTTCCCTTAAATATTATGAAATTTCCTTCTTTGTCTTTTTTTATGGCCTTCATCATAAAATCTATTTTGTTTGAAATAAGTTTTGCTACTCCAGTCTGTTTTACATTTACATTTGCTTGATACATATTTTTCCATTTTTTCACTTTAAATCTGTGTCAATCTTTTGTTCTGAGGAGGGTCTCTTGAAGGCAGAACATATGTCATGTTTTCTTATCCATTTAGCTATCCTATTTCTTTTGATTGGTGCATTTAATCCACTTACATTAAAGATTATTATTGATTGGTACTTATTTATTGCCATTTTTTCCCCTTTGTATCTGTGTTCCTCTCTGTCTCTCTCTCTGTTTCTTCATTTTTTTAAAGCAGACCCTTTAGCATTTCTTGCAATACTGGCTTGGTAGAGATGTATTTGTTTAGTCTTCTTTTGTCTGGGAAATTCTTTATTTCTCCTTCAATTTTGAATAAGAGCCTTGTTGGGTAGAGTATTCTTGGTTGCAGACCTTTGTTTTCCATTACTTGGAATATTTTTTGTCATTCCCTTCTGGCTTGTATTGTTTCTGTTGAATAATCATTTGATAACCTTATTGGAGCCCTCTTTTATGTTATTTGTTGTTTATCTCTTGATGCTTCTAGGATTCTCTCTTTATCTTTGAAGTTTTCCATTTTAATTATAATGTGTCTTGGAGTGGGTCTGCTTGGATTCATACTCATTGAACCTGTCTGTGCTTCCTGAACTTAAATGTTTTCACTCATCATGTTAGGGATGTTTTCTATCATTACTTTTTGAACAGATTTTTCATTCCTTGTTTCTCTTCTCCTTCTGTTGTCTCTATGATACTGATATTAATGCATTTCATTTTGTGCTGCAGCTGTCTTAAAACCTCTTCATTCATGTACAGCCTATTTTCATTCTTTTGCACTGTCTTGGTACATTGTCCTCCAACTTGTTGATCCAATCCTCTGCTTCCACTAGCTTGCTGTTAATTCCTTCTACTGTATTCTTTAATTCAGAAATTGTATTCTTCATTTCCTCCTGACTCTTACTGATAGTTTCTATATCCTTTTTAATGCTGGTGTATTTTTCAGTAAGTTCCTTGTAGCTTCCCTGGAGATGCTTGTAGTTTTCTTTGAGCTGGCTTAGCCCATTGAGCTTCTCTATCATCATTATTTTGAATTCCATATCTGATTATTTGCTTGTTTCTCTTTCATTTAGTGATCTTTCTGGGGATTCCTCCTTTCCTTTTGGTGATGGACTGCTTCTTTTTCTCCCCATTTTAAGGTTTTGTTGTAATTTAATCAGACTCTGATCTGTTGCCAGGCTAAGGAACTGCCGGGCTAGGAGGATGGATTTAGTTGTAATCCTATCAGACTGTGATCCACCATTGTTCTCAGATGCAGATTTTGAGGACATACCAGTTTACTTATAAGCTGCATCTATGATGCAGCTACCAAATTCAGGTCCTGCTTTGCTAGACTGAGAGTTTCAATTGTAATCCAATGGATCAGCCACCAGCTCAGGTGCAGCTTGGTGGGGCAGATTCAGGTGTAATCAATTTCTCTGTGATTATCTGCCAGACTCAGGGACCACTGGGCTAGGCAGCAAGATCCAATTGTAATCCAATGAATTTAGGCTCAGGTGGAGATGGGCTCAACTGTAAGATTCTATAATAATCCAACAAATTTGTGTTCAGCTGTCAGTCTAAGGAACCACTGGGCTTGACTGAAATACTTAATTGTAATCCAATTAGTTTGTGATCAGCCACTAGACTCGGGTCACTGGGCAGGACAAACCAACTCAGTTGTGGACCAAGGAATCCACAATTGGCCACCAGGCTCACTTGCCACTGTGTGGGGCTGATTGTCTGACCCAGATGTAAGTCAGAGAATTTGTAATCAGCCGCCAGGCCCAGGCTCTGCTGAGCAAGAAGTACTGACTTAGTTTCAAAGCAATGAATCCACAATCAGCCGTTGGGCTACATGCCACTGTGGGGACCTGTCTGACTGATCCAGTTGTAAGTCAGAGAGTTTGTGATCAGCTGCCAGGTCCATGCACTGCTGTGTGAGAAATACCACCTCAGGTGCCAACTACTGTATCTATGCTCTGATAGGGCAGGCAGGAGATGTTTATTTAAATGTATATCATAGAATTGTGCTCAGGCACCAGGCTGAGGCACTTCTGGGTCTGGAAGATTGCTTCTATTGGGCAGAGCTATGAGGACTTCTCATGTTGAACCCTCATGGCACAGTGTAGTCTGCCTGAGGTGTGGGTGATGATTCATTACTGGGATCCCTACAGCTACTTTCCCACTTCTGTCTTCCAAGCCACCACTGCAAACTCTTCCCAGGTGTCTCCAGTCTACTCTTCCCTCCCTCAGCTGGAGTCCAGGGTAGGTGGGTGCCAATGTATTTTTGTTGTGGTCACTCTAGTAGTTCTCTGTCTCCAGTGCTCTCTTAAGTTAGTAAACTCCACAGTTTTCTTCCCTTCTCAGCTGGATGCTAGTCTACTCTGCACCATGTTGATATAGGCTGGTAAACCCAGCTCGGAGACCAGATCCCACCCTTCCCAGGTGAAGCCCCCGGCTCTGTCTCTATAGCTGCTTCCTCTGGTGGGGCCCAGCTAGCCCTCTCATGTTTCTTAGATTCCTACCAGTCATGTTGCGATGAAGTGGCTTCATCTGTTCTGACCATGGTTATACAACTTCTTTCCAGCTGGTGTTCTGTTGGTAATTCCAGCTTACTCTTTCTCCAAGAAAGTAAAGCAGGTGGAACCTGGGAGGAGATTGGTGTAGTTCCACTTACTCCTCCACCATCTTGCCAGACCACTGAAAATTTGTAAGTTTATTTTTCGAAAGTTGAGCTTCACAAGGCTCACTGAAAATGTAAGTTGATGATGTACACATGGCCTAAAATTCATTTTCATTAATTTCCTGATAAGTTCTTATCTCTTGATAAAGTAGACATCTTTGCTTTTTGAGAGATTTTAACATTCCTATATGGGCTTCCATGGAAATAACTTCAAGCTGTCTTGTATACTGCTAGCCAGGACAACAAATTTGTTTAAGATGCCTTTTAGGATCATCATTCTAACTACATTTGTGACACCAAACCAGGTATTTTTATCTAATTTAAAAACTAAAAAAAAAGAGATTGCTCTGCTCAAATTTTTGGTTATGTGTGGGAAAATGTATGTAATACCTTTAACTTAGATTTAGCTTTTGTGAACTTCTCTTGAAGTTACACAGTTTGATAAGGGTTTGCTTCTAAAGACATTTTAATGATTCGGTGGTAGGCTCATGGGAAGGAGCAATATGAATTAAAACATAAACAGGAAATAACCTATGGAAAGGCTTTTTAAATGTGATGAACCCTCCCATATTCAAGATTATGTATGGTATTTATAGAGAGTGTGTTATGGTGCACCAAGTGTGTGTGGACATGACAAAGGCCTTTATATTCTTCATGAAGCAACATTAAAAAATTGTGTGACACATAGGTAGATAGCTATAAAAACATTAAAAAGTACATATATTTTTTTTAATTTTTATTTTGTTTAATTTTTTTTAAATTTTATTGTTGTTGTATTACATCCACCCCTTTTTTGCACCGATGGGCACTTAGGCTGTTTCCAGCACCTGGCTATTGTAAATAGTGCCACTATGAACATAGGTGTGCATAGGTTCTTATGAATTGGTGTCTCAGGATTCTTTGGGTATAGTCAAAGTAGTGGAATTGCTGGATCAAAAGGCAGTTCCATTTTATTTTGTTTAATTTTATTGTTGTATTATATCCATCCCCTTTTTGCTCCTTTCTGACTCTGTCCCCACCCATCCATTCCCACCAAAGTCAATCCCACCTGTTGTCCATGTCCATGGTTCCTTTATACTAGATTCTTGTCTAAGCTGCTCCCCTTTCTTGCATCTGCCTCCCGCTCACCCCAACCCTTTTCCCCTAACCACTGAAAACCTATTCATTGTATTCATATATTTGGTTCTGTTTTGCTTGTTGTTACTTTTGCTCATTATTGTCCTGTAAAGGGTGAGCTCATATATTTGTCCTTCACTGACTGGCTTATTTCACTAAGCATAATACACTCCAGTTCCATCCATGTTGTTGCAAATGGTACAAGTTCCTTCTTTATTTCTGCTATATAGAACGCCATTGTGTAAATGTACCAAAGTTTTTTTAATCCAGCCATCCACTGATGGGCACTTAGGCTATTTCCAGCACTTGGCTATTGCAAATAGTGGCGCTATGAACATAATTGTACATAGTTCTTATGAACTGGTGTTTCAGGATTCTTTGGGTATAGTCCAAGTAGTGGAATTACTGGATCAAAAGGTAGTTCCATTTTTAATTTTTTAAGTAAACCCCATACTGTTTTCTAAAGTGGCTGCACCAGCAGCTGATGATTGCCATTCTGACAGGTGTGAGGTGGTATGTTATTGTTGTTTTAATTTGCATCTCTCTGATGACTAGTGATGTTGAGCATTCTTTCATATGCCTCTGGGCCCTGTGTATATACATCTTCCTCAGTGAGTTGACTGTTCAGGTACTTTGCCCATTTTTTAATTGGGCTGTCTGTCTCCCTAGTGTTGAGTTGCATTAGTACTTTATGTATTTTGGAGATCAGACCCATGTCTGAGGTATCATTAGCAATTATGTTTTCCCATACAGTTGGTTCCCTTTGAATTTTGCTGATATTTTCTTTAGCTGAACAGAAACTTTTCAATTTGATATAGTCCCATTTGTTGATTCGTCCTTTTATTTTCTTTGCCCTTGGTGAGGTATCAGTGAACATATTTTTGCATAGGATATCCAAAAGTTTACTGCCTATATTTTTCTCCAGGACCTTTATGGTGGCACTGCTTATGTTTAAATCCTTTATCCATGTTGAGTTTATTTTGGTGTATGGTGTAAGTGGGTGGTCTAGTTTTATCTTTTTGCATGTTGCTGTCCAGTTCTCCCAAAACCATTTGTTGAAGAGACTGTTTTTACTCCATTGGATGTTCCTTCCCCCTTTGTCAATTATTAGTTGACCATCCAGTCCTGGGTTAATTTCTGGGCTCTCTATTCTGTTCCATTGATCTATATGTCTATTCTTATGCCAATACCATGCTGTTTTGGTTACTACAGTAGCCTTGTAGTATTGTTTGAAGTCCAGTATTGTGATTCCTCCTACCTTGTACTTCTTGCTCAAGATTGCTGTGGTATTTGTGGGCATTTTTGGCTCCATATAAATTTTTGAAGTATTTTTTCTATTTCTGTGAAGTCTGTCATTTGTATTTTAATTGGGATTGCATTGAATATGTAGATTGCTATGGGTAGTATGGGCATTTTAATGATGTTAATTCTTCCCATCCATGAACATGGTATATGCTTCCATTTATTTGTATGTTCCTTGATTTCTTTCTTCATTGTTCTGTAGTTTTCTGAATACAGGTCTTTTACCTCCTTAGTTAAGTTTCTTTCTAGGTACTTTATTTTTCTTGTTGCTATGGTAAATGGGATTTGTTTTTGCACATCTATTTCTGTTGTTTCATTATTGGTATACAAAAATGTTTTTGATTTCTGGATATTGACTTTATACCCAGCTATTTTGCTAAATTTGTTTATTAGGTTGAGTAAGTTTTTGGTGGATCCCATCAGGTTTTGTGTGTACACTATTATATCATCTGCTAATAATGATAGTTGGACTTCCTTCTTTCCAATTTGGATACTTTTGATTCCTTTTTCTTCTCTGATGGCTATAGCTAGAACTTCCAAGACAATGTTGAATAGAAGTAGAGAAAATGGACAGCCATGTCTTGTTCCTGATCTTAGGGGGAAACATTTCAGTTTTTGTCCATTAAGTATGATGTTGGCTTCAGGTTTCTCATAGATGCCCTTTATGATGTTGAGGTGTGCTCCTTCTATTCCCATTTTGCTGAGGGTTTTTATCATAAATGGTTGCTGCACTTTACCAAATGCTTTTTCAGCATCTATTGATATGATCATACAGTTTTTATCTTTCAATTTGTTGATGTGGTGTATTACATTGATTGATTTATGAATGTTGTACCATCCTTGCATCCCAGGGATGAAGCCCACTTGATCATGGTGTATGATCTTTGTAATATACTGCTGAATCCGATTGGCCAATATTTTGTTGAGAATTTTGGCCTCTATGTTCATTAGCGATATTGGCCTGTAGCTTTCTTTCTTAGTTGTGTCTTGCCCTGGTTTTGGGATTAGAATAATATTGGCCTCATAGAACGAGTTTGGGAGTCTTCCCTCTTCCTGAATGTTTTGGTATAGTTTGAGGAGGATAGGAGTTAGTTCTTCTTTAAATGTTTGGTAAAATTCACCTGGGTAGCTATCTGGTCCAGGGCTTTTGTGCTTTGGGAGATTTTGGATTACTTCTTTAATTTCCTTAGTTGTTATTGGCCTATTCAGGCTTTCTGCTTCTTCTGGGTTCAGTTTTGGTAGATTATACCTTTCCAGAAATGTGTCCAATTCATCCAAGTTGTCATATTTTTTTGTCATAGAGTTGTTTGTAGTAATTTCTTACAATCTTTTGTATTTCTGAGGTATCAGTTGTGATTTCCCCTCTTTCAGTTCTGGTTCTGTTCATTTGGGTCCTCTCTCTCTTTTTCTTGATGAGTCTGGATAAGGGCTTGTGAATTTTGTTTATTTTTTCAAAGAACCAGCTCCTGTACCTGTTGATTCTTCGAATTGTAATTTGAATCTCTTAGTTATTTAGTTCTGCTCTGATCTTGATGATTTCCTTCCTTCTCCTTGCTCTGGGCTTTGTTTGTTGTTGCTCCTCTAGTTCTTGCAGCTTTGTGGTTAGGTTGTTTTTATAAACAAACTTCTTGTAACCTTTTGTAGAAGGCCTGTATTGCTATAAATTTCCCCCTGAAAACTGCGTTTGCTGTATCCCATAGGTTTTGGGCTGTTCTGTGTTCATTGTCATTTGTTTCCAGGAACTTTTTGATTTCATCTTTGATCTCATTGTTCTCCCCTTCATTGCTTAAAAGTATGTTATTGAGTCTCCAGGAGTTAGAGAATTTTTGTTTTATTCCCTTGAGATTGGTTTCTAGTTTCAAGCCATTGTGATCTGAGAAGATGCTTTGTATGATTTCACTTTTCCTGTATTTGTGGAGGCTTGTGTTGTGACATACCATGTGGTCTATCTTGGAGAATGAGCCATGTGCATTTGAAAAGATTGTGTATTTTGCTTCTTTGGGGTAAAAGACTCTGTAGACATCAGTTAGGTCCATTTCCTCTAGAGTGTTCAATGCCACAACATCTCTGGGGATTTTTTGTTTGGAAGATCTGTCCATTGTTGATAGTGGGGTATTAAAATCCCCTACTATTAGTGTGTTGCTGTCTATGTCTTTCTAAAAGTCTTCCAAAAATTTCCTTATATATTTCAGAGCTCCTATGTTGGGTGCATATATGTTTATCAGAGTTATTTCTTCTCGATGTATTGTTCCCTTAAGTATTAAGAAATGTCCATCTTGTCCCTTTTTATGGCTTTCATTGTAAAATCTATTTTATCTGAAATCAGTATTGGTACTCCAGCTTTTTTTTTTCGTGTCCACATGCTTAATATAGATTTTTTCATCCCTTCACTCTCAATCTGTGTCGATCTTTTGTTCTGAGGTGGGTCTCTTGAAGACAGCATATATGTGGGTCATGTTGTCTTATCCATTTGGCTACCCTATGTCTTTTGATTGGTGCATTTAATCCATTTACATTTAAGGTTATTATTGATTGATACTTGTTCATTGCCATTTTCTCCCTTTGTGTCTGTATTCCTCTTTGGCTTTCTCTGTTTCTTCATTTTATTTGTTTGCTTATTTTTAGAGCAGACTCTTTAGCATTTCTTGCAATGCTGGTTTGGTAGAGATGTATTCTTTCAGTCTTTTTTTTTTTTTTTTTGCCTGGGCAGCTCCTTATTTCTCCATCTATCTTGAATGAGAGCCTTGATGGGTAGAGTATTCTTGGTTGCAGGCCTTTGTTTACCATGACTTGAAATACTTTTTGCCATTCCCTTCTGGCTCGAATTGTTCCTGTTGAATAATCATTGGATAGCCTTATTGGAGCTCTTTTGTATGTTATTTGTCTCTTCTCTCTTGATGCCTTTAGGATTCTCTCTTTGTCTTTGAAATTTGCCATTTTAATAATAATGTGCCTTGGTGTTGGTCTGTTTGCGTTCATCCTCATTGGGACCCTCTGTGCTCCCTGAACTGGATTAATGTTTTCGCTCATCATGTTAGGGAAATTTTCTATCATGACTTTTTTGAACAGGTTTTCCATTCCTTGTTTCTTCTCTTCTCCTTCTGGTATCCCTATGATACGGATGTTGTTACGTTTCATGTCGTCCTGCAGCTCTCTCAACCCCTCTTCAGTCTTATTCAGCCTTTTTTAATTCTCTTGTACTATCTTGGAGTATTTGTCTACATTATCTTCCAACTCGCTGATCAGGTCCTCTGCTTTCTCTAGCCTACTGTTGATTCCTTCTACTGTATTCTTCAATTCAGAAATTGGATTCTTCATTTCCTCCTGGCACTTATTAATGGTTTCCATGTCCTTTTTTCATGCTGTTGTAGTTCTCAGTAAGTTTCTTGTAACCTCCCTGGAATTCTTTGTAGTTGCCCTGGAGTTCTTTGTAATTTCCCTGGAGTTCTTTGTAGTTCTCCTGGAGTTGTTTATAGTTTTCTTTGATGTGGTTGAGCTCACTGAGCTTCTCTATCATCTTTTTTTTAATTCCTTATCTGATAGTTCAGTTACTTCTGTTTCATTTTGTGGTCTTTCTGGGGATTCTTCCTTTCCTCTTGGTGATGGACTGATTCTTATTTTCCCCATTTTGCGTGTCTGTTCTTGCTTGGTTTTTATTTATTTATTTATGTTCTTTCCTTGGGTTAACCTGCTTTGCTTCCTTTCCTTAGTTGAGCACCCTTCTGTGATAGGAGATTTGCGGAGTTCAATGTTGCCGTCTCCCAGATTTTGTACACTTGCTGTTCTTGATGTGTCCTTTATTTAGGCTGTCTGGTTGTATTCTGGACATGTGGTCTTTTAGCAGAAAAAACAGAAAACAAAACAAAACAAAAAAAAAACAACAAAAAATATACAAAAGGAAAAAACAAATAAAAATGATAATAATAATAAGAAGAAAGGATTTAGATGTCTGTTTACCCTTAATAATCCCTGACTGGTCCTGATGGAGCCTGGACCTGAGGGCTTTTAGGAGAGAAAAAAAAAGAAAGAGAAAAAGAAAGAAAAAAAAAGGGAGAAAGTCACAAGATGAAGAGAAATCAATATTAATAAAGAAAGGGTTTAGGTGTCTGTTCACCCTTTATGATCTCTGATTGGTTCAGGTGGAGCCAGAACCTGTGGGCTTTACCAGAAAGAAAAGGGGGAAAAAAAGAAAAGAAAAGAAAGAGGAAGGAAGAAAAGAATAAAGAATGGGTTTAGGTGGCTGGGGAAGGGAGGAATACTTAGATTGAGGACTGGGAATGTGTTGTAGCCACAGAGTGAGTAGACTGTAATTCAAGAGTAGGGGGAGGGTCTTGAGTATTTAGGTGGATTGATGTATTGGGTGGATTAAGACTATGTGAGAAGTAACTTTTGAAACAGATATGTTGGGGATTAATAGTTCATGTAGCTCTTGGTATAACTCAGGTGCTTGAGATTAGCAGCAATCCCTTTCCTGAGTCATCCTCTTTTTCTTGGTCAGGACTTTGCAGTCTATAATCTAGCAGGTCTTGGCATGTGGCAGGGCCTCTGATTGTCACAGTCAGGGCTGATTCTGAGTGTCAGTCCCCAGATAGGCTGGGCCTTCTGCAGCCTGGCTTGGTTTTATGGCTGCCGGTATTCTGGAGCCCGCATGGTGCTCCCTCCCACTCCTGGCAGAGGTTCCTGCCCGTGAGGAGCTCCCAGCACCCCTGCAGGGCAGCCCGCAAGGTCACTGGTCCCTGTGATGCCTGGCCCTGCCCCTGCAGTTCTGGGAGGAGGCAACCCCTGTCTGTCAACAGTGCCCAGGGTCCATCTACATTGCCCTGCCACCCCCGGGGGCAAACTCCAATCCTCCAAGCCAACCAGCTCTCTGAGGAGTCCTTTATGCTGCCTCTGTGATGAGCCCCTCCCTGGCATGGGTGGTGAGGCGTTTGTCTAGGGCAATGTGCGGGTCAGTTGCCCCAGCTACTAGTTCCCGGCTCACACTTTGGGGTTTCTGCGGAGCCTGGGGGCCTGTGTGGTTGCGCAGGCCTGGGCCTCCCCCTTCGCAGGGGCTTCAAGCTGCTGTTTCCCTGGTGGCCCAGCAGCACCATTTTCGGCCCTCTTGCTGCCCCGGCCAGTGCACTTCCTGGCTCCTCTGCTCCAGCTCCCCGCAGGACTCTTCTGCACCTCTAGCCCCATAAGGAGCTTCCTCTCCCTGTTGCTGGAGCAAGGCTCTCACACAGTCCTTCCCCTGCAGGAGTTCAATTCTGTGTTCCCTATGGTGTTTGCCCTCGCTGCCCACACTTCACTGCTCAGACTTCTAGTTGCCAGGGAGCCTGGAGCTGGCCTCAGTCAAACGTGCCCCTCTGGGCAGATCTGCCACTGCCCGGAGATGACCTTGGCCTGCTGGCAGGTCTGTCAGGAAGTGTCTCACCTACTCTCCTATTGGTCTCCTCTGCCTCTGGGCTGTGCTCCCCTGTATCCAGATGCTGACCGCTCTAATTCTTAGGGCCCTGAAGATGTCTCAGGCTCCCTATCTTGTCCTCTAGCTGCTTTGGTACTGGAGAACACCATGAGTACTGCTCTCTACTCTGTCGCCATCTTTCCTCTATATTTTTTAAATGCAGTAATTTTATATATAAGCTAGGGGCTACATAAGAAACATGGGATAAAACTGGGAGACACAGGGAAGCATTAACTGAGTGGATTTTTTTTCATATTAATATCACTGGTGTACTTTCTGAGGATGCCCAAGGCTATGTTAGGTATTATAGGCACAAACACATATATTTGGGGAAAAATGTTTGAATTTCAGCTGTTATTTATTAATCAACATTATTAAATAGCTATTAATATTAATGATGCTAATTTTTAACCTTTCATTAAGAACTTCTTATGTATCAGATCTACGTTATGCATATATATATATATATATATATATATGCATAATTATGTATTTTTAGAGATGGGAAAGGGAGGGAAGAGAAGGAGAGAAACGTCGATGTGCGGTTGTCTCTCACATGACCCCAACTAGGGCCCATACCCCAGGCATGTGCTCTAACTGGGAATTTTACTGGTGACCCTCTGCTTCACAGGCCAATGCTCAATCCACTGAGCCACACCAGCCAGGGCATGCTTATATTTTTGAGTTGGTTATTATTATTCTTATTTGATAAATGATAAAACAGGTGCAGATACATTAATTAAATGTTGGATAATTGTGTAAATGGATTACAACTTGCCTCTATCTGAATTCAGATGGTTGCTTTGAAAACAAATGCTCTGATGAGTTAACTATTTGCTCATTTGCTCTTCTTGAATATGCTTTTTAAAGAAGTTGGATATCTGAGTAGATAAACAGTGGGGAAAAGGTAAAAAAATAACCCTTTTTTGACAGATAAATATTGTTGGAAAAAAGAGAGCACAGGAGTGATCCCTAATAAAATAATGGCAATTTCTTTTCCTTTCTCCACATTATTGTACCCAGAAGGAGCCTGGACGCTGTTGTAAATCCACAAGTTACAAAGTCAAACAGAACAAAGGCTGACTCATTCTCTGAAGGTGGTCCCAAGGGCACCTTCAGTCTAAACATAAAGAGGACTAAGGTATAGAAAGAAACATGAAGACTCACTAGCTTCCATGTTGACTCAACATACAGCAGCTCACCCCTTATCCAGTTTTACTTTCTGAAGTTTCAGTACTTGAAGTCAACAGTGATTCAAAAATAGTTAATAGAAAATTCCAGAAATAAGCAATTCATAAATTTTAAATTGAGTTCTATTCAGAGTACCTCACTTCATTTTCTTTCATAGATATTGTATCATCTCACATCACTACAGGAAGGTATGGTACACTAAGGTATTTTGAAAAAAAGACCACATTACATAATTTATTATAATATATTGTTACAATTGTTCTATTTTATTATTAGTTATTGTTTTCCTTTTACTGTTTGTAGTTAATAAAATAACTTTATCTTAGTTAAATATATATGGAAATTTACTGGGGAGTCTTGGAATGCATGCTCTAAGGACAAGGATGGAGTAATGTATTAGAACTCCACAGTGAAACTCAAGTTAGGAACCTTCAAATAATACTACATATGCCTTAAACTTTCTTAAAAGAGAAGGACAAGTTTTCTCAACTAAAGTTGCCCTAAAATTAATTCTCTGTGTATTATATATACACACACACACACACACACACACACACACACATACACTTACACACATATATATTACATGATGCATATGTGAAATATGTATGATGTGTAATTTCTAATTAAACTTTTAAATATTATTTCATGTTGAGTTTCAGCCACATAATCATCACCTGGTAATGGAAATATGCTGTATTTCAAAATTTAATTAAACTACATGGGGAAATTCCTAAGAGATTCAGTCTTATTCCTCATCATCTAGTATTTAATGGACTTTGTATAACACACTTCAAGCATCCCAACAGAATCTTTTAAATGTGTTGTCCAGGATCACAAAGTGAATGGTTTTAGGCATTTTTAGACTAAAATACACAATTTGTTTTTCTCAGCAACAAACATGGCTTCATTATTATCATCTATTATTCTCTTCCCTGCCTTTGCATCCCTAAGGCATAATATTTATATGCAACTCAGTGGGAAATTTAATTGTGTGGACCAGCACAATGGAACCACCTCTCAGGGAACAGGGGCCATGGGAGGATCAGGCTATGTCTGTCTTCTTGGAAGGGGAGTGGGGCCTATGGCTAGACCCTCTATCTTATGGAAGAGAAGAGTGAACAGTGAAATAATGGTTTCCTTAGGGATGTTTTCCCCTCAAAGGGAATGTTTTTCTTCTTTAACATTTCCAACCTCCCTTCTTGGTTCTATTACTACCAAGTTGCACAAACATATGGTTGAATCCAGATGTTTTCCAGGCTTTTTGGCCACATCTTGATTTCTTCTTCTGGTTAGGATTCCCTACTGGGTCTGGTGGTCAGATAGTATTGCATGTCGGGAAATTGCCTCATAAGTCTTAGTGATCATGGACTTCTTATATAAATAAGGTTTTTCTTCATCCATCTGCCTGGTGCAAAGTACATTGAGGACTGATATGAATAATTATACAATTTTATGCATTTTCAAGAATGAAGGTTTTTAAAAAATCAGACCTCCAGAGTCCTTGGAGTGTTTTCCTTTATAATATAAACTGAACATTTGAATGATTTGTGATCATTTAAAAAAATATTATGGTTGGGTTTCAATTTGTGTCTTGGTGTTGGCTGCAGAATTGTAATTTCAGCTAGAGTTAAATTTTCCACTCAGAGCAATTTTACAATTCTCCAGTGTGTTCATGGAGACCAGAACAGACATTTTTGGCTAATTTAACCAACTTCACAGACACAGTCAGAATCTTAAAGGTGGGCCAGATAATGGACATAATTTATTTTTACAAGCACCCTCATTAATTTGCCCAGAATCTAATACTAGCCTGCTAATCTCATATGAATAACTCTTTCCAGCCTTCTCATCAGGGTGTCTTGGAGTATGCAAGGACTACCCCACAGAAAACAAAAATGTTATTCCTTATTTCCAGCATGTATTCTCAGAGTCAATAGAATTCTTTATGAGAGATGCAATGTCTACACAATAATGAATATATTTCTTCTTGACATGTAGAAGGTTATAGAAAGTTTAGTATTCAGATCTGAAGCAAAATTATGACTCATCAGACTAACAGACCAGTTTTAAGAAAATAAAGAGATTATTCCAATACTCTATTGCATGCAAAGACTTCATGATTTTAGAGTAGATCTCTCATTCTATTTAATTTCTTTTTCTTTATTGTTCAATTACATTGACATTCAAGACTACTTTATAGTTTCAGGTGTACAACACATGGTTAGACAGTTATATAGTTAACAAAGTCAATCCCCCTAATAATTCTAGTACTATACTCACCTGATAATATACAAAGTTATGATTTTTTTTTACCATATTCCCTATGTTGTAACTTCAAATCCCTATGACAACTTTGGAACTACCAATTTATATTCCTTGACCCCTTCACCTTTTCCACCCTGTCTCCCTGCCCTCCAACACACCCAACACACACACAACCCAATCTGGAAACCATCAGTCTATTCACTATATCTTTGTTTCAGTTTTGTTTATTCATTTATTTGTTCATTAGATTCCAGATATAAGTGAAATCACATGGTTTATATCCTTGTTTGACTTATTTCAATTGACATAATTGTCCACAGATCCATCCATATTGTTGCAAATGGTAAAAATTTATTCTTTTTTTTATGGCTAATATTCCATTGTATGTATGTATATATGCAACTATTATTCCTTTTTGTTTATTTGTTTAATTTTCTTATTGCTATATTACATCCATCCCATTTTTTCTCTTCTTTGTCCTCTTTCCCACATACCCACACCCCCAAAGTCAATACCACTTGTTGTCCATCTCCAAGGTTCTTCCATGATAGTTTCTTGACTAAACTGCTCCCCTTCTTTGCCTATTCCTCCAACCTTGCCCTGCCACCCACCCTGATCACCAATGCCCACTGAAGGTCTGTTCCCTGTATTCATGTATCTGGTTCTATTATGCTTGTTGTTTATATTCTTCATTATTATCCTGTAATGGGTAAGATCATATGGTATTTGCTTTTCATTGACTGGCTTATTTCACTAAGCATAATACTCTCCAGTTCCATCCATGTTGTAGAGAACGGTAGAAGTTCCTTCATTCTTTCTGCTGTGAAGTATTCCATTGTGTAAATGTACCAAATTATCTTGATCAAATAAGCCACTGATGGGCACTTAGGCTGTTTTTAGCACTTGGCTATTGGATATAGGGCTGCTATGAACATAGGGGTTCATAGGTTATTTTGAATTGGAATTTCAGATTTCATGGAGTATAGTCCTAGTAGTGGAATTGATGGATTAAAAGGCAGTTTCATTTTTAATTATTTTTTAAAATTTTATTGTTGTTGTATTACGTCCATCCCCTTTTTGCTCACCTCTGTCACCCTCCCCACCTACCCATTCCCCCCAAAGTCAATCCCACCTGTTGTCCATGTCCATTGTTACTTTATACTAGGTTCTTATCTAAACTGCTCCCCCTCCTTGCCTCTGCCTCCCCCCTCCCCCCATCCCCCTTCCACCTAACCACTGAAGGCCTATTCACTCTATTCATATATTTGGTTCTGTGTTGCTTGTTGTTAATTTTGTTCATTATTATCCTGTAATAGGTGAGATCATATGGTATTTGTCCTTCACTGACTGGCTTTTTTCACTAAGCATAATACTGTCCAGTTCCATCCATGTTGTTGCAAAGGGTACGAGTTCCTTCTTTCTTTCTGCTGTAGAGTATTCCATTGTGTAAATGTACCAAAGTTTTTTCATCCAATCATCCAACGATGGGCATCAGGCTGTTTCCAGCACTTGGCTATTGTAAATAGTGTTGCTATGAACATAGGTGTACATAGGTTCCTATGAATTGGTGTTTCAGGATTCTTTAGGTATAGTCTAAATAGTGGAATTGCTGGATCAAAAGGCAGTTCCATTTTTAGTTTTTTAAGGAAGCCCCATACTGTTTTCCACAGTAGCTGCACCAGCCTACATTCCCACCAACAGTGTATGAGGGTTCCCTTTGCCCCACATCCTCGCCAGCATTTGATGTTTTTTGATTTGTTGATGATTGCCATTCTGACAGGTGTGAGGTTGTAACTTATTGTGGTTTTAATTTGCATCTCTCTGATGACTAGTGATGTTGAGCACTCTTTCATATGCCTCTGGGCCCTTTGTATATCTTCTTCAGTGAGTTGTCTGTTCAGGTCCTTTGCACATTTTTTAATTGGGCTGTCTGTCTCCCTGGTGTTGAGTCACATTAGTTCTTTATATATTTTGAAGATCAAAACCTTGTCTGAGGTATCATTCGCAAATATGTTTTCCCATACAGTTGGTTCCCTTTGAATTTTGCTGATATTTTCTTTAGCTGAACAGAAACTTTTCATTTTGATATAGTCCCATTTGTTGATTCATCCTTTGATTTCCTTTGCCCTTGGTGAAGTATCAGTAAACATATTTCTGTGTAGGATATCCAAAAGTTTACTGCCTATATTTTTCTCCAGGAACTCTATGGTGGCACTGCTTATGTTTAAATCCTTTATCCATCTTGAGTTTATTCTGGTGTATGGTGTAAGTTGGTGGTCTAGTTTTATCTTTTTGCATGTTGCTGTCCAGTTCTCCCAACACTATTTGTTGAAGAGACAGTTTTTATTCTATTTTATGTTCCTTCCCCCTTTGTCAAATATTAGTTGACTATCGAGTCCTGGGTTAATTTCTGGGCTCTCTATTCTGTTCCAATGATCTATATGTCTATTCTTATGCCAGTAGCAGACAGTTTTGATGACAGTTACCTTGTAGTATTGTTTGATGTCCAGTATTGTGATTCCTCCTCCATAGTTCTTCTTTCTCAAGATTGCTGTGGATATTAGTGGGCATTTTTGTCTCCATATAAATTTTGAAGGATTTCTTCCATTTCTGTGAAGTCTGTCATTGGTATTTTAATGGGGATTGCATTGAATCTATAGATTGCTTTGGGTAGTATGGACATTTTAATGATGTTAATTCTTCCCATCCATGAACATGCTATATGCTTTCATTTATTTGTATCTTCCTTCATTTATTTCTTCAATGTTCTGTAGATTTCTGAATACAGGTCTATTACCTCCTTAGTTAAGTTTATTCCTAGGTACATTATTTTTCTTGTTGCTGTGATAA
The DNA here is from genome assembly GCA_004026585.1 of Noctilio leporinus. NCBI lineage: Eukaryota > Metazoa > Chordata > Mammalia > Chiroptera > Noctilionidae > Noctilio > Noctilio leporinus. The sequence goes on from PVIW01010041.1 coordinate 23,383, forward strand.
ATGGGATATTTTTCTCGCTCCTATTTCTGATGTTTCATTACTGGTATACAAATATGCTTTTGATTTCTGGATATTGACTTTATATCCAGCTATTTTGCTTAATTTGCTTATTAGGTCAAGTAAAGTTTTGGTGGAGCCTATCAGGTTCTATATGTACACTATTATATCATCTGCAAATAATGACAGTTTGACTTCCTCCTTTCCAATTTGGATACCTTTGATTACTTTTTCTTCTCTGATGGCTATTGCTAGAACTTCCAAGATGGTGTTGGACAGAAGTGGAGAAAGTGGGCAGCCTTGTCTCATTCCTGATATTATGGGGAAAACTTTTAATTTTTGCCTGTTAAGTATGATGTTTGGTTCAGGTTTCTCATATATTGCCTTCATGATGTTGAGATATACTCTCTCTATTCCCATTTCGCTGAGGGTTTATATCATAAATGGTTGCTGTACTTCATTAAATGCATTTTCAGCATTTTTTGATATGATTATATGGTTTTTGTCTCTCAATTTGTTGATGTGGTGTGTTGCATTTATTGATTTATGAATGTTGTACCATCCTTGCATCCCTGCAATGAAACCCACTTGATCATGGTGTTTGATCTTTGTAATGTACTGCTGAATTTGGTTGGCCCATATATTGTTGAGAATCTTAGCATCTATGTTCATCAGAGATATTTGCCTGTAGCTTTCTTTCTTAGTTGTGTCTTGACCCGGTTTTGGGATTAAAATAATGTTGGCCTCATAGAAAGAGTTTGGTAGTCTTCCATCTTCCTGTATTTTTTGGTATAGGTTGAGAAGGATAGGAGTTAGTTCTTCTTTAAATATTTGGTAGAATGCACCTGTGTATCCATCTGGCTCTTGTGCTTTAGGAGATTTTGGATTACTTCTTCAATTTCACTTGTTGTTATTGGCCTATTCAGGTTTTCTGCTTCTTCTGGATTTTGTTTTGGTAGATTATACATTTCTAGAAATGTGTCCATTTTACTCAGGTTTTCATATTTCTTGTTATATGGTTGTTTGTAATAACTTCTTACAATCTTTTGTAATTCTGAAGTATCAGTTGTGATTTCTCCTCTGCCAGTTCTGATTCTGTTTATTTGGGCTCTCTCTCTCTCTCTCTCTCTCTCTCTCTTTCTTGATGAGTCTGGATAAAATCTTATCAATTTTGTTTATTTTTTCAAAGAACCAGCTCCTGGACCTGTTGATTCTTTGAGTCATAGTTTGGGTGTCTATGTTATTTAGTTCTGTTCTGATCTCAATGATTTATATCTTTCTACTTGCTCTGGGCTTTGTTTGTTGTTGCTCCTCTAGTTCTTGCATCTTTACGATTAGGTTGTTTATATAAACTTCTTCTGACCTTTTTAGGTAGGCCTGTGTTGCTATAAATTTCTCTCTGAGAACTGCATTTGCTGTTTCCTATATGTTTTGGACTATTGTGTATTCATTGTTACTTTTTTTCCAGGAACTTTTAGATTTCATCTTTGATCTCATTGTTAACCCGTTCATTACTTAAAAGCATTCAATCTCCATGAGTTAGAATATTTTTGTTTTTTTTCTTTGAGATTGGTTTCTAGTTTCAAGCCATTGTGATCTGAGAAAATGCTCGGTATGATTTCAATTTTTCTGTATTTGTGGAGGCTTGTCTTGTGACCTACCATATGATCTATATTAGAGAATATTCCATGTGGATTTGAAATGAATGTATTTTGCTTCTTTGGGGTAAAATGCTCTGTATATATCATTTAGGCCCATTTCCTCTAGAGTATTGTTCAATGCCACAACATCTTTTGTGAATTTTTCTTTAGAAGATCTGTCTTTTGCTATAGTGGGGTATTAAAAATCCCCTACTATTAGTGTGTTGCTGTCCATATCTTTCTTGAAGTCCTCAAAGATTTTCCTTATATATTTCTGAGCTCCTACATTGGGTGATTATATATTTACCAGAGTTATTACTATTTGATGGATTATTCCCTTAAGTATCATGAAATGTTATTTTTTATCTTTTTTAATGGGCTTCATCCTAAAATCTGTTTTATCTGAAATAAGTATTGCTTCCCCAGCTTTGTTTTCATGTTCATTTGCTTGATATATATTTTTCCATTCCATCAATTTCAATCTGTGTCAATCTTTTGTTCTGAGGTGGGTCTCTTGAAGACAGCATATATGTGGGTCATGGTTTCTTATCCATTCAGGCTACCCTATGTTTTTTGATTGGCACATTTAATTCATTTACATTTAAGATTATTATTGACTGATACTTATTTATTGGATTTTCCCACTTCGTACCAATGTTCCTCTTTGGCTCTCTCTGTTTCTTCATTTATTTATTATTATTATTTTTTTAAAGCAGACCCTTTAGCATTTCTTGCAATACTGGTTTGGTATAGATGTATTCTTTTACTCTTCTTTTTTCTGAGAAACTCTTTATTTCTCCTTCCAGTTTGAATGAGAGACCCTGCTGGGTAGAGTATTCTTGGTTGCAGGCCTTTGTTTACCATTACTTGGAATATATTTAGCCATTCCCTCTTGCTTGTATTATTTCTGATGGAAAATCAATTGATAAGATTATCTAAGCCCTCTTATATGTCAGTTGCTGTTTCTCTCTTGATACTTTTAGAATTTTCTGTTTATCTTTGAAATTTACCATTTTAATTTTAATGTGTCTTGGAGTGGGCCTGTTTTGATTAATCCTCATTGGGACCCTGGTTGCACCCTGTACTTGAGTAATGTTTTCACTCATTATGTTAGAGAAGTTTTCTATCATTACTTTTTTGAACAGGTTTTCCATTTCTTGTTCTCTTCTCCTTATGTTACCCATATGATATGGATATTTTTGTGTTTTATATTGTCCTGCAGCTCTCTTAAAACCTCTTCATTCTTGTTCAGCCTATTTTCATTCTGTTGCATTTTATTGGAATATTTTTGTAGGTTGTCCTCTAGCTCACTGATCTGGTCTTCTCCTTCCTGTAGCCTGCAGTTGATTCCTTCTACTGCATTCTTCAATTGAGAAATTGTATGCTTAAATTCTTCCTGGCTCTGACTGCTATTTTCTATGTCCTTTTTAATGCTGGTGTATTTTCAGTAAGTTCCTTGTAGCTTCCTGGAGTTCTTAGTAGTTCCCCTGATGTCCTTTCTAGTTTTCTTTGAGGTGGCTGAGCTCATTGAACTTCTCTTTTATCATTATTTTGAATTCCATATCTGATAATTTGCTTGCCTGTTTAATTTAGTGATCTTTCTGGGGACTCTTCCTTTCCTTTTGGTGATGGACTATTTCTTTTTTCTCCCCACTTGTAGGTTTTGTTGTAATCCAATCAGACTGTGCTCAGCTCCCTGTCTTAGGAACTGCTAGGTTGGAAGGATTGATTTATTTTTATCCTATCAATCTGTGGTCCACCAGTAGGCTCATGTGCTGCTTGGGATGACAGAGGAATTCAGTTGCAAATCCATAAGACAGCTATCAAACTCAGGCCCTGCTGGGCTTGACTGAGAGGTTCAATTATAATCCAATGGATCAGTCACAAGCTCAGGTGCAGCCTGGTTGGACAGATTCAGATGTAAATCAATGAATTTTTGATTAGCTGACAGGCACAGTTGCCACTGGCTAGGCAGCAAGATCCAATTATAATTCATTGAATCTGTGATTGGCCACCAGGCTCATGAGCCACTGGGTTACACTGCAAGGTACAATTGTAATCCAATGAATCTGTGAATAGCCACCAGGCTCAGGTGGCACTGGGCTCAAATGTAAGATTATATTATAATCTCACGAATCTATGATCAGCTGCCACTCTAAGGGGCCACTGGGCTTGATGGAAAGATTCAGGTGTAATCCAATGAGTTTGTTATTAGCCACCAGGATCTCCACAGCTGCCTCCTTATTGCTCCCACCCACCCTGTGGCTGCACACTCTCCCCATGTGTCTCCAGTTCTCTCTGCCCTCCCTCCCCTGGAGCCTAGGGTTCATAGGTGCCAATGTATTTTCACTGTGGTCACCCTAGTAGTTCTGTCTCCAGTGATCTCTTCAGCTAGTAAAGTGCATGGTTTTCTGCCCTTCTCATCTGGATTCTGCTCCACTCTCCTCCGTGTTTCTGTTGCTTAGACACCCAGGTGGGGGACCAGAACCCATTCTTCTCAGGTGGAGCCCCTGTCTCTGTCTCTTTGGCTGCTACTTCCAGTAGGAACCCAGCCAGCCCTCTCACACTTTCACAATTCCTACCAGTCATGTTGTGATGAAGTCCTCTTCTGTTCTGTCTGTGGTTGCAGGACTTCTTTCCAGGTGTTCTGTTGGTAATGCTAGCTGACATTTTCTCCAAAAAAGAAATTCCAGATGTGACCTGGGAGGCAATTGGTATAGCTCCACTTTCTCCTCTGCCCTCTTACTGGCTCCCTCTTGCAACTATTTTTCATTTAATTTAAAAAATTTAGGCTGAGTTCTGACAAGATGGTGGAGGAATAAGTGGAGCTACATTAATCTCCTCCCAGTTCACATCTGGAATTATTTTCCTGGAGAAAAAGTCAGCTGAAATTACCTACAGAACGCCAGCTGGAAAGAAGTCCTATAACCACAGACAGAACAAAAGAGGATGTTTCCTCACAACATGACTGGTAGGAATCATGGAAATGTGAGAGGGCTGGCTGGGCCACCCTCAGAGGCAGCAGCCAAGGGATGGAGCCAAGGGCTCTACCTGAGAAGGAGTGTTCTGGTCCCCCAACTGGGTTTCCCAGCCTACAGGAACATGGTGGATAGTAGAGCAGCATGCAGCTGAGAAGGGTGGAAAGCCATGGAGTTTAATAGCCTAAGAGAGTGCTGGAGATAAATAACTACTAGGGTGTCCACAACGAAAATACATTGGCATCCATGGACCCTGGGCTCCAGGGGAAGGAAAGCATAGAGAACTGGGGACACATGGGGAGGGCTTGCAGGAGAGAAATGTGAAAGCAGCTGTGGAGATCCTGGTGCTAACTCATCACCCACACCTCAGGCTAACTGTGCTGCACCTATCAGCTTTCGAATGATGGGCCCTCATAGCCCTGCCCACTGGAAGCAACCTGCCACACCCAGTGGTGGCACCTGGCCACAATTATTTGATTTACATCTAAATAAACCTCTCCTGCCATGCCTTGTCTGAGCACAGATACAAAAGCTGGCACCTGAAAAGATATCTCTTGTCCATCAGTTTCTGGGCCTGGTGGCTGATTACAAACTCTGACTTACAGCTGGGCCAGACAGTCAGACCCACAAAGTGGCAAGTGAGCCTAGTGGCTGATTGAGGATTCATTAGTTCACTGAGTTGGTTTGTCCCACCCAGTGGCCCCTGGAACTGGCAATGGATCACAAACTCATTGGATTACAATAGAATCTTTCAGTCTGTCTAGCTCAGTGGCCCCTTAGTCTGGCAGCTGATCACAGATTCATTGGATTACAATAGAATCTTTCAGTTGAGCCCAACCCCACCTGAGCTGGTGGGTAATCACAGATTCATTGTATTACAATTGGATCATACTGTCTAGGCCAGCAGATCCTGAGCCTGATGGTCAAACACAGATTCATTTTATTACAATTGGATCTTGCTGCCTAGACAAGTGGCACCTGAGCCTGGTTGCTGATAACAGATTCATGGATTTACATCTGAATCTGTTGACCAGGCTGCACCTGAGCTGGTGGCTGATTTACTTGATTACAATTGAACCTCATGGTCTAGCACAGCAGGGCCTGAATTTGGTAGTTGGTTCATTGATTTACAACTGAATCAGTCTTTCACTCCACACAACATCTTAGCCTGGTGATAGATCACAGGTTGATAGGACGACAACTAAATAATTTCTTCCAGCTTAGCAGTTCCATAGCCTGGCAGCTGACCACAGTCTGATTGGATTACAATGAAACATACAAATGGGGAAAAAAGAAACAGCCCATCACCAAAAGGAAAGGAGGAATCCCCAGAAAGATCATTAAATTAAACAGGAAAACAAACTATCAGATATGACATTCAAAATAATGATGACAGAGAAGCTCAATATGCTCAGGAAGCTCAAAGAAAACTGACTATAAACAACTCCAGGGGAATTACAAAGAACTCCTCGAAGCTACAAGGAACTTACTGAGAATTAAACCAGCATTTAAAATGACAGAAACTATCAGTAAGAGCCAGGAGGAAATGAAGAATACAATTTCTGAATTAAAGAATACAGTAGAAGGAATCAGCAGCAGGTTACAGGAGGGAGAAGATTCAATCAGTGAGCTGGAGGACAACATAGAAAAATATTCCAAGACAGTGTAACAGAATGAAAATAGGCTGAACAAGAATGAAAGGCTTTAAGAGAGCTGCAGGACAACATGAAATATAATAATATCCATATCATAGGGATATGAGAAGAAGACAAACAAGGAATGGAAAACCTGTTCAAAAAAGTAATGATAGAAAACTTCCCTAACATGATGAGTAAAAACATTACTCAAGTTCAGGAAGCAACCAGGGTCCCAATGAGGATGAATCCAAACAGACCCACTCCAAGACACATTATAATTAAAATGGCAAATTTCAAAGATAAAGAGAGAATTTTAAAAGCAACAAGAGAAAAACAGCACATAACATATAAGGAGGCTCAGAAAAGGTTATCAAATGATTATTCAACAAAAACAATACAAGCCAGAAGGGAAAGGAAAAATATATTCCAAGTAATGGGAAACTAAGGCCTACAATCAAGAATACTCTACCCAGCAAGGCTCTCATTCAAAATGGAAAGAGAAATAAGGAGTTTCCCAGACAAAAGAAGACTAAAAGAATACATCTCTACCAAACCAGCATTGCAATAAATGCTAAAAGATTTGCTTTAAAAATAAATGAAGAAACATAGACAGAGAAGAACACAGGTACAAAGGGAGAAAATGGCAATAAATTAGCATCAACAAATAATGACCTTAAATGTAAATGGATTAGATATGCCAAAAAAAAAAAAAAAAAAAAAGATATAGGGTTGGTGAAAGGATAAGAAAACATGACCCACATATATTCTGTCTTCAAGAGACCCACCTCAGAACAAAATATCAACACAGATTGAAAGTGTAGGGATGGATAGATCAAAGATGGCAACAGAGTAGAGAGCAGTGCTGATGGTGTTCTAGAGTGCCAGAGCAGCTGGAGGATAGGGTAGGAAGCACAAGATGTCTGCAGGTCCCTAAGAATTGGAGTGGTAAGCATCTGGACTCAGGGGTGCACAGCCCAGAGGCTGCAGAGACCTACAGGAGATCAGGTGAGACAGTTGCAAACTGGCATGTGGGCTGAGGTCAGCTCTGGGCAGTGTCAGCTCTGCCCAGAGGGGTGGCTCTAACTGAAGACAGCTCCAGGCTCCCTGGTGACTAGAAATCTGAGCAGTGATGTGTGTACAGTGAGTGCAAACTGAAGGGAATGAGGACTTGAACTCCTGCAGGGAGTTCAATTATGTGAGAGCCTACCTCCAGAGACTGAGAGAGAGGAAGAGCCTCCCTGAGCCAGAGTCAGAGGAGGACCCCTGGGAGCAGGAACTGGGTAGCAGGGAAGTGCATTAGCCAGAGCGGCAAGAGGGTGTAAAATTTTGCCCCTATGCTGCCCAGGGAGAGGGCAGATGGGAGCCCCAGGGAGGGGGAAGGCCCAACCCCAGGCACCGAAATCAGGAAATCTAGGGGACTGCAACACTGAACCCCACAAATCTCCTAACAAAGAAGGGTGCTCCACAAAGGTAGGGGATCAAAGCAGATTAATCCAGGATAAAAACAAGCAACAACAGACACCCAAAAATGGAAAAAAATAAAATAAAAGAATCAGTCCATCACCAAAAGGAAAGGAAGAATCCCCAGAAAGATCAATAAATGAAAAAGAAGCAAACAGACTGTCAGACATGGAATTCAAAAGAATGATGATAGAGAAGCTCCAAGAGCTCAGCCAGCTCAAAGAAAATTATAAACAACTCAAGGGGAACTACAAATAACTCCAGGGAAGTTTCAAGAAACTTACTGAGAGCTACAGCAGCATTAAAAAGGACTTAGAAATTATCAGTAAGGGCCAGGAGTAAATGAAGAACACAATTTCTGAACTGAAGAATACACTAGAAGGAATCCACTGTAGGCTAGAGGATGCAGAGTGCCATATCAATGAGCTAGAGGACAACATATAAAAATATTCCAAGGCAGTGCAAGAGAATGAAAATGGCTGAACAAGAATGAAGAGGATTTAAGAGAGCTGCAGGACAATATGAAATGGAATAATATTCAAATCATAGGGATACCAGAAGGAAAAGAGAAACAAGGAATGGAAAACCTGCTCAAAAAGGCAATAATAGAAAATTTCCCCAACATGATGAATGAAAACGTTACTCAAGTTCAGGAAGCACAAAAGGTCCCAATGAAGATGAATCCAAACAGACCAACTCCAAGACAGATTATAATTAAAATGGCAAATTTCAAAGACAAAGAGAGAAACCTAAAAGCATCAAGTGAGAAACAGCTAATACCATATAAGAAGTCTCCAATAAGGCTATCGAATGATTATTCGACTGAAACAATACAAGCCAGAAGAGAATGGCAAAAAATATTCCAAGTAATGGTAAACAAAGGCCTGCAACCAAGAATAATCTACCCAGCTAGGTTCTCATTCAAGATGGAAAGAAAAATAAGGAGTTTCCCAGACAAAAGAAGACTAAAAGAATACATCTCTACCAAACCAGCATTGCAAGAAATGCTAAAGGGTCTGCTTTAAAAAAAAAAAAAAGAATACTGAAGAAACAGAGAGAGACCAACAGGAACACAGGTACAAAGTGAGAAAATGGCAATCAATAAGAATCAATAATAACCTTAAATTTAAATGGGTTAACTGTGTCAATCAAAAGACATAGGGTAGCCTGAATGGATGAGAAAACATGACCCACATATATGCTATCTTCAAGAGACCTACCTCAGAACAAAAGATTAACACAGATTGAAATGGATGGGATGGAAAAATATATATCAAGCAAATAGACCTGGATAAAAGGCTGGAGTAGCAATACTTATTTCAGACAAAATAAAATTTCTGATGAAGGCCATAAAAAGAGACAAAGAAGAACATTTCATAATACTTAAGGGAACAATCCATCAAGAAGATGTAACTCTATTAAACATATATGCACCCAACATAGGAGCTCCAAAATATATAAGGAAACATTTGGAGAATTTCAAGAAGGATATAGATAGCAACACACTAATAGTAGGGGATTTTAATACCCCACTATCAGCAATGTACAGATCTTCTAAACAAAATGTCACTAAGGATGTAGTGGTATTGAACAACACTCTAAAGGAAATAGACCTAATTGATGTATACAGAGTATTTTACCCCAAAGAAGCAAAATAAACATTCTATTCAAATGCACAAAAATCATTCTCTAAGATAGACAACTTAGTAGGTTACAAAAGAAGCCTCAAAAAATACAGGAAAGTTGAAATCATATTAAGCATCTTCTCAAATCACAATGGCTTGAAACTAGAAACCAATCTCAAGGGAAAAAAACAAAAATACTCTAACTCATGGAGACCGAATAACATGCTTTTAAGTGATGAATGGGTTAACAATGAGATCAAAGAGGAAATCATAAGGTTCTTGGAAACAAATATCAGGGAACACACAACAGCTCAAAACCTTTGGAACACAGCAAAGGCAGCACTCAGAGAGAAATTTATAGCAATACAGGCCTACCTCAAAAGGTCAAAAGAAGTTGATACAAACAACCTATGCATAAAGCTGCAAGAACTAGAGGAGCAACAAAAAACAAAGCCTAGAGCAAGTAGAAGGAAGGAAATAATAAAAATCAGAGAAGAACTAAATGACTCAGAGATTCAAACTACAATTCAAAGAATCTACAAGTCCAGGAGCTGGTTCTTTGAAAAAATAAACAAAATTGACAAGCCTTTATCCAGACTCATCAAGAAACAGAGAGAGAGAGAGAGAGAGAGTACCCAAATAAACAGAATCAGAACTGACAGGGGAGAAATCACAACTAACACCTCAGAAATACAAAATATTGTAAGAAATTATTAGAAACAACGATATGACAATAAATATGACAACCTGGGTAAAATGGAAACATTTCTGGAAATATATAATCTACCAAAACTGAATCCAGAAGAAGCAGAAAGCCTGAATAGGCCAATAACTACCAGTGAAATTGAAGAGGTAATCCAAAATCTCCCAAAACACAAGAGTCCTGGACCAGATGGATATACAGGTGAATTTTACCAAACATTTAAAGAACTAACTCCTATCCTTCTCAACCTATACCAAAAAATACAGGAGGAGGGAAGACTCCTAAACTCTTTCTATGAGGACAGTATTATTCTACTCCCAAAACCAGGTCAAGATACAACTAAGACGGAAAACTACAGGTCAATATCTCTGATGAACATAGATGCTAAAATTCTCAACAGAATATTGGCCAACCAGATTCAGCAGTACATTACAAAGATCATACACCATGATCGATTGGGTTTTATCCCAGGGATGAAAGAATGGTACAATATTCATAAATCAATAATTGTAATATACCACATCAATAACTTGAAAGACAAAAACCATATGATCATATCAATAGACAATGAAAAAGAATTTGATAAAGTACAGCAACCATTTACAATAAAAACCCTCAGCAAAATGATAATGGAGGAAGCATACCTTAACATCATAAAGGCCATATATGAGGAACATGCAATGAACATCAGACTCAATGGGCAAAAACCGAAAGGCTTTCCCTTAAGATGAGGAACAAGGCAAGGGTATCCACTCTCTCCACTTCTATTCAACATAGTCTTGGAAGTTCTAGCCACAGCAATGAGACAGAAAAAAAAAAAAAAAAATTTCAAAGGCATCCAAATTGGAAAGAAGGAAGTAAAATTGTCATTACTTGCAGATGACATGATAGTGTACGTAGAAAGCCCTATAGAGGCCAAAAAAAAAAAAAAAAAAAAAACTACTCAACCTAGTAAGTGAATTTGGCAAAATAGCTGGATACAAAGTCAATATCCAGAAATCAAAGGCATTTTTATACACTAACAGTAAAACATCAGAGATAGGAACTAGAAAACAAATCCCATTTACTATAGGAAGCAAAAGAAAAAATATAATAGAGTACCTATGAATAAATTTAACTAAGGAGATAAAAAACCTGTACCCAGAAAACTATGGAATGCTGAAGAAGGAAATTAAGGAAGCTACAAATTAATGGAAGCATATACCATGTTCATGGTTGGGAAGAATTAGCATAATTTAAATGTCTATACTACCCAAAGCCCTCTATATATTCAACCCAATCCCTATTAAAACACCAATGTTATATTTCACAGACTTAGAATAAATACTTAAAAAAGTTATATAGAGTCAAAAAAGACCCTGAATAGCTAATGAAATCTTGAAAAAAGAAGAACAATGTAGAAGGAATCACAATTACAGATATCAAACTATATAACAAAGCCAAAACAGTCTGATACTGGCACAGGAACAGACAAACAAATCAATGGAACAGAATAGAGAGCCCAGAAATAAACCCAAAACTGTATGAGTAACTAATATTTGACAAAAGGAGAAGGAACATAAAATGGAGTGCAAATAGCCTCTTCGACAAGTTTTGTTGGGAGAACTGGACAGGCACATGTAAAACTTTGAAACTAGACCACCAACTTACACCATTATGCACCCCTATGTTCATGGCAGTGATATTTTCAAGTGCTGGAAACAACCTAAGTGTGTTTCAGTGGATGAACAGATCAAAAGACTTTGGTATATTTACACAATGGAATTCTATGCATCAGAAAGAGAGAGAGAACTAATATTTGCAATAGCATGGACATAACTGAAGAGTACCATGAAATAAGACACGCAGCAAAAATTAAATAGCATATGTTCTCTCTTAATACAGGAGACTATAATGAACAAACAAGCAAGCAAAACTGAACCAGTGACATGTATACAAGGAACAAACTTTAAGTGTGCAGAGGGGAGGGGGAGGGAAGGTGGGAGAAGGGGAAAAAGAAGGGGAACAGTTTAGTCAAGGAGCCATCAGAGATGACTCATGGACATGGACAACATGTGGGATTGGCTATGTGAGGGAGGATAGGAAGGGTAGGGAAGGGGAGAGCAGAGGAGGAAAAATGAGATGAATATAATACAACAATAATAAAAGAAAAGAAAACTCTCAGTACAGTAGGAACTTAGGGAAGATACCTAAATATAATAAAGGCCATATATAACAAGCCCCCTGCCAGCATCATACTCAATGGGCAAAAACTAGAAGCCTCCCCCTTAAGAGCCCAAAATCCAGATGGAAACCTGAAGCCTAAAGAGTGCTGGGAATCAGGAAAATGTATCCAATATATTGAGACTGAAGAAAGTGAAAACTTTGCTTTGAAAGGTATGGCCTAAATCATGTAGAAAGCATATTTCATCTAAGATTAAATTTCATGACAGTCATTTTATCTATGGTCTCTTAAGGACACACATTTTTTTGTTATATATTGAAATAAATTTATTTTTATATGTAAATACATAAACATTGTCATTATTATTATTTTCTTTTAATTTTATTGTTGTTGTATTACATCCATCCCCTTTTTTTGCTCCCCTCTGTCCCCTCCCCACCCACCCATTCCCCCCAGTCAATCCCTCTTGTTGTCCAAGGACACACATTTTTGAAGTACACTGATCTTAGTACAGCTGTCCCCTCTCATCTGCAGGCATTACCTTCAGTGACCCCCAGTGGTTGCCTGAAATCTCAGATAGTACTGAAATCCATATATACTATATTCTTTCCTATACATACATACCTACCTATTATTTAGTTTAGTTTATAAATTAGGTACAGAGGGGTATTAATTACAATGGCTACTAGTAAAATGGAACAATTATAACAATATACTATAATGAAATTTATATGAATATGGTCACTCAATATTTATTATACTGTATTCACATTTTCTCTTATATATATATTTTAACAGCTTTATTGATAAATAATTCATGTATCATATAATCATTTAAAGTATGTAATTCAATTTTTGCATATTCATATTATGTTAATAGTCTTTAAATCATAAATTACATATAAACTTAGCCACTTTTTAAGCCACATTTAAGTATACAATTTAGTGGTATTAATTATATTCACAAAGTTGTGCAATGAAATACTACACAGCAGAAAGAAAGAAGAAACTCCTACCTTTTGCAACAACATGGATGGAAATGGAGAGTATTATACTTAGTGAAATAAGCTAGTCAGTGAAAGACAAATACCATATGATCTCACCCAATACTGAAGACTAATAAACAGAACAAATAAGCAAGCAAAACAGAACCAGAGGCATGGGCAAACAAGGATAGGCTTTTACCTTTTCTCTTAAATGAAGAAGCACTTTACAGCTTCTATTTGACATATTTGAATTGCCAGTATTAAAATTTTGAACTTGGGGACTTTAAGGTAAGGAACAAGACAGGGATGTCTGCTTTCACCTCTCAATCACAGTAATTACACACACAAAAATAAATAAAAGAATAATCTCACATAATACAACAGACTGACTAAAAACACAAACAAATAAGCAAAATAGAACCAGAGGCATGGAAATAAGGAACAGACTAACAGTGACCAGAGGGAAAGTGGGGGAGGGAGAAGAAGGGAAAGATGGGGAAGGTTCTAGTCAAGGAACTAGTGTGGATGACCCATAGACATGAACAATGGAGTGAGGATTGACTGTGGGAGAGGATATAGGGTGGGCAGGGTAGGGGAGAACAGTGGTGAAAGGATGAGACAGCTATAATAGAATAATAAATTAATAAAATAAGTAAAATAAAATAAAAATAAATAAAAATAATTAAAAGACATCCATATTGGAAAGGCAGAAATGACTCATTATTTTCAGATGAAATGATACTCTACATAGAGAACCCTAAAGAGTCCACCAAAAAACTACTAGAATTTTTAAATGAATTCAGTGAAGTAGCAGGATACAAAATTAATATTCAGAAAATTGTTGCATTTTTATATGCCAATAATGAACTATATAATGGGAACTTTTTAAAAAATCCAGTTCACAATTGCTTCAAAAAGAATAAAATATCTCAGAATAACCCTAACTAAGGCTGTAAAAGACCTGTACTGGGAAAATTATATGACACTTAAGAAATTAAATAAGATAAATGTAGGTGGAATTACATACTGTGTTCCACATATTAACACCATTAAAATGTTCATACTACCATAATCAAGCTATAGATTCAATACCATTCCTATCAAGATACCAAGGACATATTTCACAGAACTGTATCACGCTTCTTTATCTAATCATCTATTGATGGTCACTTAGGTTGCTTTAATATTTTGGCTGTTGTAAATAATGCTGAAATAAACATAGGAGTACATATATATTTTCAAATCAGTGTTTTGCTAATATTTCTTTGAGGTTTTTGCTCCTTTGTTCATGGGGATAATGACATATATATATATATATATATATATATATATATATATATATATACACACACACACACATATATATTTATATTTAGAATCAGGATAATGTTGGCATTGTAACTGAGCTTAAGAGCCTTCCTTCTTAATTTTTTGTAATAATTTGAGAAGAGTAGGTGTTAATTCTTTGAATGTTTGGTCAAAATTTACCTGTGAGACTACCTGATTCAGGAGTTTTGTTTGTTGGGAGATGTTTTAATTACTGTTTCAATTTTGTTAGTAGTAATCAATCTGTTCAGATTTTCTATTTCCTCTTGGTTCAGTATTGGAAAATCATATATATGTAGAAATTTATCCATTTCTTCTGAATTGCTCAACTTGTTGGCATATAATTGTTCATAGTATTTTATAATCCTTTGTATTTTTGAAGTTTCAGTTGTCACTTTTCCTTTTTCATTTCTAAAAATATTTATTTGAGTCTCTTTTCTTTTTCTTTTTGATGAGTTTTTAAAAATCTATTAATGTATTTTTAAAGATTTTATTTCTTTATTTTTTTTAGAGAGCAGGGAAGAGAGAGAGAAAGAGAGGGAGGGAAACATCAATATACGGTTGCCTTTCACCTGCCTCCAGCTACGGACCTGGCTGGAGACCTGGCTTGCAACCTGGTTATGTGCCCTGATTGGGAATCAAACCAGAAACCTTTGGATTCACAGGCCGGCATCTATCCACTGTGCTACCAGCCAGAACTATTAATATTTTTGATCTTATAAAATAATCAACTACTGGTTTCATTGATAGTTTTATTATATTGTTAAACTCCATTGCATTTATTTCTACTCTAATATTTCTTATTCACTTCCTTCTACTCACTTTGCTTGTGGTTCTTTTTCTAGATTTTTTAGATGTAAGATTAGATTATTTGAATTTTTCTTTAGGTGGGCCTGTATTACTATGAATTTCACTCTTAGGACTACTTCAACTGCACTCCACAGCCCCCAAATCACTGTACTTCCATTCCCATCAGCCCTAAGGCATCTGCTGTTCTGCGGTCTATTCAACTGCCAACCCACCCACCACTCAGCAGTATGCCATGTGTTTGTGTACTCTCTAATTTTCTCCTGCCATTAACCTCTAGTCCGATACTGCCAGGTTAGAGAAGACATCTGACAACATCTTAATTCTCCTAACTTTACTGAGACCTGCTCTGTGGCCCAGTATGTAATCCATCCCTGAAACTGTTCCATGCACACCTGAAAGAATGTTCACTTTTTGTCCTTGAGTAAAATGCCGCCCCCACTCCCCAAATCAAACAAATCCATCTGGTCCAATACACCATCCCAAAGCCTGTTTTTCCTGCTTACCTTGTGTCTGGAAAATCCATCTACCAATGAAAATGGGGGTGTCAAAGCCCTCATTATGACTGTACTATGCTAATCCTGTCATCCATGTCCATTAATACTTGACCTAAACATCTAGGTGCTCCAATGTTGGGTGCACAGATACCCAAAAGTGCTACATTCTTTTCTTGAATTGACCTTTTGCAATACAAATGTCTCACCCTGTCTCTCACTATAGCCTTTACTTCCAAGTCTACTTGCTGATATAAGCATTGTTACCCCAGTTCTTCTGCTCCCATATGCAGGAAACATACCCCTTCACCCCTTTATGTTTAGTCTGTGTATCTCCTAATCAGAAATGGGTCTCTTAAAGATGGTGGATGAACAGATCTATTCTTTCAATTATTCAATTACCCTACATATCTCCATTGAAACATTCAATCCATCTACCTCCAAAGTAATTTTGATAGGTATGCAGCCATTGCCACTCTGTTTCTCACATTCGTTTCTCTCTCTTTTTCCCTAAAGAAGTCTCTCTAACATTTCCCATAACACTGGTTTTGTGGTGATGAGCTCCCTTGGCTCCTTCTAGACTAGAAAGCTCTCTATACCTTCCTTAATTTTACATGATATCCATGCTTTGTAGAGTAGTCCTGGAAGCTGGTTCCTATCTTTCACCAATCCAAATACTTCATGTCAATTTCATTTGGCCTACAAAGTCTCTGGTAAGGAGTTAGCCAACAGTCTCATGGGAATTCCCTTGCAAGCAAATAAGTGCTCCACTTCACTCCCTTTAAGGCTCTCTCTGTCTTCGCTTCCACAATTTTAATTATATGTGGGTCTCTGGGCTTCATCTCCTTTGGGACTTCCTGTACCTCCTGGACTTATTTTTCAAATTATTTATTTATATTTGTAGAGAGATGGGAAGGGAAGAATGAAAGGGAGAAAAACATTGATGTGACAAAGAAGCATGATTGATTGCCTTTTACATTCCCCCAACCAGGGATCTGGCCCACAACCCAGGCATATGCCATGACCTGGCCTGGCTTTGCAGAATGATGCTTGACCAACTGAGCCACAACAGCCTGAGCCTGAAACCATATATCCATTTCCTTTGCCAGGTTAAGGAAGAGTGTTTTTTTTTTTTTTTAAAGAATTTTCCAATCCTTTGCTCCCTCTCATCTCCACCTGACACTTTTCTGATACTAATGCTGACACTCTTGACATTGTCAAAGAAGTATCTCAGAACATTCCAATTTCCTATTTTTTGTGATTTATTTTCTTGCTGTTCTGACAGGGCACCCTGTACCACCCCACCACTAAAATCACCAACCTGATCCTCTACTCCATCCAATCTGTCAATGAGTTCCTCTAATGCACTCTTTATTTCAGTCACTGTACTCTTCATCTCTGACCAGTTCCATTTTATGACCTCCATGCTCCTTTCCATGTTCACCATCTCTGTTGAAGCCTCTAATAAGCTCTCCAAGCCTCCCCATAATCAACATCCCAAACTTTACATCTAGGAGATTACCTTTTTTCACTTAGCTCAGCCCTTCCTCCAAAGACTTCCCTCATTCCTCCACCTGAGGCATG
The DNA here is from genome assembly GCA_004026585.1 of Noctilio leporinus. NCBI lineage: Eukaryota > Metazoa > Chordata > Mammalia > Chiroptera > Noctilionidae > Noctilio > Noctilio leporinus. Next base: position 40,785 of record PVIW01010041.1, read on the forward strand.
TGTCTCTGTTTCCTTATCTTGATACTCCCATGCTGATTTTATGTATTAGGTAGATCTACATTTTCCATCCCTGGCAGGTAAACCCAATTGAGGACCAACTGAGTCAGTGTCCTCTGGGGCCCAGAAGCCACATCCCCTATCACTGGAGCCTGACATTCCAGGAGCAGCCTCCATGTGATATGTGTATTTTCCCAGTCTAGTTGAGCTTCAAATGCTCTTGGCACATCAGTGGGTTGGGTTGATACACAGGCTGACTGACTACTTGTCGTGACTATAGTGTATGTGTTGCTATACAAGAGCTAACACCACAGAGGTGAATTACTTCAGCTGACTTGCATTTCTGCTAAGAACACTCTCTGGGTATGCCACTTGTAGAATCAATTGAGTGACATTCTATTGTGTTCTGGAGCCAACTGCTGGGTACATTGGCTCTGGGCCTTCTGCAAGGGACTCTAATGCAGGTCAATATCAGATGCTACCTAGCGCTATGCAGTAGGTGCTACAAAGTCATTTGTGGTTAAAAGCTGCCAGTGCTGTTCACCGAGGCACATGGGAGAGTCCATGCTGCCAGCCAAGGCCAGATACCATTAGTGCTTGGCCTGGGACCATGCAACAACAGGCAACCCTGAACCCTGCCATTACTTGTCAGATTCCCAGAAGGCTCACCCACCAAAAGAGCCCTGGGTGGTACACAAGTTGTGTGAGAAGAGGTCACAGAGGGTTAACAAAGTTGGGCAAGTAGTTTTCACAAGGTCAATGCAGATTCAGATTTGACTTTATAGGAGCAATGGTTCAGTACAGGAAAGGTGATGCCCACCTCTCTGTCATGTAGGAGGAAGGCTCAATACAGGGACAATGACAGTTGTCTATCCAGGCCTCACACAGCATCCACACAACTCAGCTTCTCCTTGTATGTCTCCAGCACCTCCTGAGCCACTATGCCTCTGCCAGAGTGAAGGGTGAGCACTTGCAAGTGAAGGAGTCTGTGTGAAGGAACTTTAAGAGGACACCTGGACTTCCAGAAACCTTCTATCTCACCTCAATATATGGGATCCTTTCTTATTTTCCCAGGAAGGTGTTATGAGAAATCCTTTTCCTAGTGCTAGTGCTTCTATATGGGGAGCCCAGCATGGGCCTGGGACCCCTCACTACATTAGGGTTCTTCTGAAGTTGAGATATTCCTCTTAATTCTCAACTGCTGCAGGTGGGTGCAGGGCCAGCTCATTTTGCATCTCTGCCCCTCCTACCAGTCTCCATGTGGCTTCTGTTGTAAATCCTTTGTTATAGGACTTACGTTTCGCTACTCTTCAGATGGTTCTCTAAGTTGATTTATTATTGTATAACTTAGTTGTAATTGTGATGTTGTCATAAGAGGAGGCAAGAACATTATTTATCTACTTTTGCCAACTTGACCAAAACTGTCCCATTCTGTTTTATGAGTGATCTCAGGGGAATGTCAGATAACTCAGATGTCGTTTAAGTATAGCTGATATAAGACAATGCTTGCCTAATGTCATGTATAAAGGCAATGAGAAAACTTAGTACTCAAATCCGTTTTATATAATATAGCTTGAGCTAAAATTAATGCTAGTATGAATGAGCAAGAATTCTTAAGTGAAGTTCAATTCTATTCGATACACTGAAAACAATACATTCTAAAAAGTTGGGGAAGGGGGAATTAATAATATTTAAACATTTGCTATATGGCCCATACCTTGCTTTTATTAAGTATACTTAAATATGGAAGAAATCATGAATCTCTTTTTATGGATTATACACTTAAAATAGGAAAATTAAGCAATATATCCAAGATCATGTAGCTGATAATTAGCAGAACTAAACTAGAATCCATGTTTCTCTGACTACCAAAGCTAATGTTCTTCCCTTTATATAATTACTGTCTTAAAGTTATATAAAGTTTTGAGTCCTCAGGCAAAATTTAGTAAACTATTTTGGTGATCATTGCCACATGAATGAAAATAACTTTCCTGCTGTTATTTTAGGGGGTATTCTGAATTAGATACACTCTTCAACAAGTGATCAGTCAGTGCCTGCCACCCAAAGTTTTGCTGAGTATGAAACAATATACACATAAAATATAAGGTAATTCCTGTCTTCTGGAAGCTTGTAATCTAGTTAGAATAACACAAGGAAACCACATACAAGAGTTTAATAACAATGTAAATTAGTGTTAATCACTGCCTGCTTTCATTTATTCTTTTTCTCATTCAGTCAATGAAATTGAATTTTTCTAAAGCATAAATTATTCAACACATATTTTCAAGGCATTTAAGATAGCTTACAAGGTTAAAACACATGTTATTCAAAACATTTAAAGCATTTAAAGTAAGGCTGAAAGATCATAAATAGTTCAGACAAATGAGAGAATATTCAACTAAGAGTTGTAGAGTATAACACAGACCTCTTACTAATGAAGCAAAATGTAAAATCCAAATTGACTCTGCTGTTCTCTTTAAATCCATCCAAGGAATAAATTATTTTCTGATACAAAATATAAAAAAGAAATTTATGAAGTAGATCCATGTACAAATTGGTATGGTCATCAGTGCATTACAACCTCAGAGGATCACCCAGGAATTGGCTGTGATTAAAAGAGATTATTTGAGGAAGTATTATAGGGAAGCAATTTAGGGAAATGTGTGCACAGCAATGCAGATGATTTTATGAATTAAGAATATTCAAAATTAAATGCAGTATATCAATGAACAGTAAAGTAATTTCCTTATTAATGTTCTTTCATTCAGACTGTCTCCATTTGTTGCTGAGGCATTAACTCTAATAACACTCTAATATCTACTAGTTTTCTCTTTTAATAGAAGGAAACATGAGCTTAAGGCTAATTGCCTTCAGTAGGTAAGAGTGTGTAATGAGAACTTTGCACATGGTTGTTTTATTTATTTTCATGGTTTCTTATTTATGATAAGTGATACTAGTTTTCTACTTATGGTAAAAATGTAAAATTTCCTTTAAAATCAATTTACACATGTTTTAAAGGTGATAGTTCTATCTATCCTATCAGTATAAACTCAGGAGTCTAACAATACCAAGCATTGTGGCAGAATAATTGGTGTGACTTTTCTGGAAAACAGTTTGGCATTATTTCCTTTAGTGAAACACTTACCTACACTAATGAATCACCATTCCACCCACACATCCATATCCAAAATACATTTTTTTCTTTGGCAGCAAAAGATATGCATAGCAGCCCTCTTCACAATAGCAAAACCATGCAAAATTACCCACATACCAATGACAGGAAAGTAGATGAATAAACTGTGGCTCAGTGGAAAAGCAAGACTCAAAACATGATTAGCCAGATTCTTCTATTCAGGTTGAAACAAGTACAATAAAAATGTTTATTTTTATATTTACATATTGCAATGAGACATAGAAAAGGAAGCAACAGAATGCTGAACACAACACTTAAGATGATATTGGGGCAGCAGTAGTTTAGGTTGTGGAAGGGGATCATATAGCTGGATTTAGATTATTGCCAATGTCTGAACTTTTGTTTGGAGTGGTGGTTTACAGATACTCATTACATGATTCAGAGTAATTGTGCTAACAAAAGTAAAGCTTGAGTAGTTCAATGATGTGGATCTATCAGGAACCAAAAATTATGATGAATGCAATTCTGTGTCTTCCAGGTACAACAATATAAACAGGGGAAGAAATTTATGGAAAGATTCTATGAAAAATAATGGGACAGGAGTGAAGAATGAAAATGACTAAAATTTGAAAAATTTTAATAAAAGGCAATTCCTAAAAAAAGCTAATTTAGATAGTTCAAATAAGCTGAAGCTGGGAAATCAGGTTGAGAGGACATTCAGAAAGCATCTGAGTTAAAAACAAAGTTAAGCATAGATGCCAAAACATGCTATGCATCTTGGTAGTGTAGGATCTGTGGAGAAAATAGGATGCTATACCACAGAAGCTCATCTCCAGGCAGGTTAACATTGGATTTGGTGTGACAAAAAAACAACAGTGGAGTATTAGAGAGAAAATTCTTACCAGGTTTATTCTCATGGAAGCAGACAGACAGCAGATTATCTGCACCACTTGAACAAGAGGGATATATATATATATCATATATATATAGCATATATATATATGCTATTGAACAAAGGTGGCATGAGGACAATAAGAATTGTGAGATAGCATATCACATGTGCACTAGGGTCCTCTCTTATATAAGGATGATTTGGGGAAATACATGTGTGTTGAGGCAGGGATCCTGGCTATAGCCATCCCAGAATATTTTACTCCATCCCTCCAGGATTTTTACCCACCAATCTAGTCAATGGAATTTTTCTTCATGGAGCCTTGTGTGAGAAAATTGGAACACCATATACAAACCCCACAGCAACAGTATGAGCTGCAAGAGAAAAAGAAAATACCAACTATAATGCATAGAGCTGTAATTAAAGCTGCACATCATCCAGAGGTTAGGGAGGCTGACCAGGCCCCCAATGGGTCATAGGCGAGTTTAGTTATGCACACCATCTTGTCCTGTAATTATTGTAATTCAACAGATACATAGTGTTCGCATTAGGGATATATACAAAGCATTCTGTGTGGAGCAAAGCATACACTCCCCTGTGCAGCATTTAGCATATCTAGTGCCATTCTATTTTGCAACACTATACTGCACAGCTGCCCAGCCTCCTCAATGAGAAGAGATAGGGCACAATGAGTTGCATTAAGAGCCCATGCTGTATGCTTGGCCAAAGTGGTTACCTCCACCTTTTTTACTATGTTTTCATCTTGGGGGGAGAATATGGCTACTGGGTAGAATCCCCAAGCAGTTATTTTTATCTAGTGCCTAGCCTTAAATGTCTCCCAGTTAGTGGGTGCTTGCTTCAAGAGAGATAATATGTGGTCTGGAACATATGATCATCACAGGTGCAGTGCCTTATCCAATTATAGGGCAAATAGGGCTGTCCATGGACCCTGCATACTTATTGTTTCCCAACAAATTGGAAATGTGCACAAATTGTCAGTGCCTTATCTTTCCCAGTGACCCATAAAAGAGACAACGTGGGTATTTTGGCACAAAGGTATAGAAAACCACTCAACTGCCATGAAGGTTTCTGGTATGGTGACATTTCAGCATTCTAGACAGAGGATAGTGGGGTATGCTAATTCCACCTTCATTGCCATTAACCAACCTAACCCATACCAAAGTGAGTACCTCAAAGTGAGTACCTGGACCAATTCACTTGACAGTGCACCAAACCCAGATTTCAACCCATGTATCATTCCATGAGGTGGTGGGGTCAGCATCACTCCAGTTGTGCAGTCATTGACAGGTTGCATTATTCATGGTAAGCCAATGATAGTGTTGCTTGGCACCTCTGTGTATATCCAGCATACTGGGGTGTTTGCTGTACCAGCTAAGAAATATGCTCTGGGAGGGGGGAGGCAGAGGCAAAGAAGGGGAGCAGCTTAGACAAGAACCTAGTATAAAGGAACCATGGACATGAACAACAGGTGGGATTGACTTTGGGGGGAATGGGTGGGTGGGTGGGGGGACAGAGGGGAGCAAAAAGGGGATGGATGTAATACAACAACAATAAAAGAAAAAAAAAAAAAAAGAAATATGCTCTGCCCATGTATACATTTGCTACAGAACAACCTTAAGGACAATAAGAAACATGTTTTAGTGGTACTAACAAGTGTAGAACCTGCCCATGCAGTAGGATGCATGCTAGAAAGGAACTTGAGATAACACAGTAGCAGGTATAGGGTCCTTCTCTGGTGTTATATACCCCATCTTTACTACCCTTCCCAAGGGAATTACTGTTGGGTCAATATGTAAGGCTATTGGAGGGGATGCATTGTCCATAATGAGATAACAAAACTGCCCTGCAAGATGCTCACGGTCTCTGCAACCTTGGCTGTATTACTGTGACCTGAGAAAGCCTTGTAGATATTACCCAAGGTGTACACATCAAGTTGACTGAATACCTTGGCTCCTTGGGGCCACTAGCACAAGCCATCATTAATTCTTTTTTTTTTTTTTTTTTTTTAATTTTATTATTGTTGTATTACATCCATCACCTTTTTGCTCCCCTCTGTCCCCCCACCCACCCACCCATTCCCCCCAAAGTCAATCCCACCTGTTGTCCATGACCATGGTTCCTTTATACTAGGTTCTTGTCTAAGCTGCTCCCCATCTTTGCCTCTACCTCTCCCTCCCCCCTACCCGGTTCCCCTGACCACTGAAGGCCTATTCCTTGTATTCATATACTTGGTTCTGTGTTGGTGGTTGTTAGTTTTGTTCATTATTGTCCCGTAAGAGGTGAGATCATATGATATTTGTCCTTCACTGACTGGCTTATTTCACTAAGCATAATACTCTCCAGTTCCATCCATGTTGTTGCAAAGGGTACAAGTTCCTTCTTTCT